>JAOQMS010019666.1:0-15839 GCA_027563885.1 Erythroxylum longipes | reverse complement strand
AAAGATAATAATTATATTAAATAAATAAAATTTATAGGAGAGGTAAAAATAATACCCAACATGAAAAATTTTCCATAACAAAAAATTTACATCTTAATTCAGAAGAAGAAAAGTCACAGGCGTGACTCTTCATAGTCACGCCTGTGACAAATAAAAACAAACAATTGGAGGGGTGAGTGTATCGGCTTGGCTGTGTGGTTTCAGCATTCTTAATATTAAGAGTCAGAATGTGAGTCTTGTCCCATTTTTTAACCAAACGTCGCCGTATTGATCGCGGCACAGAGTATGTACAGCGTTGGCGGAACAGAAGATCTGAATGGGGGGGGGGGGGGCAATGATCGAGAAAGGAAATCTAGTCTAGTCAGGTGGGATGACATTTGTCAACCCAAAATTAGAGGTGGTTTAGGTTTAAGAAAGATGTATGAAAACAATGTTGCACTAATGTTTAAACTCGCATGGAATCTCATCTTTAGTAAAGATAAGTTGTGGAAACAGATTTTTCTTGTAAAGTATGATTTGTCATAGGTACAACTCCATAAAGGCTTCTCTAGGATCAAAGGATCACATTTATGCAGATATTTACAACAAAACTGGCACGTGATTTTGGATGGTATCAAATGGGAGATAGGAAATGGGGAATCAATCAGGTTCTGGCAAAACAACTGGACGGCTTCAGACACTCTATTATACAGGGAAGCTCTACATCCAATACCCCTCACGAATATGAATTTTCCATTAATTCTTATGTCAACTCTGCAGAAAGCTGGGATTGGGCCAAGCTATCCACTTTACTACCTTCAATAAGACTTGAAGAAATCAGAGCCATACCTCCACCACATCAGTCTTTTGGCAGAGATAGACCAACATGGAGGTGGTCCAGCCGGGGCATATTCACCACTGCTACAGCCTACAGAGCTTTCTGTAGAAACAACTGGGACCAAGAGGATGCAAATTTGAAGTTAATTTGGAATTTGAGGGTTCCAAAGAGAGTTAAAATATTCCTATGGAAATCGCCGAAGAGCATTCTATGGACAAACTTGGAAAGGACAAGGAGGAAAATCAGTTCCGATCCCCAGTGTCACGTTTGCAGTTTGGAGGAAACACAACTACATATCCTTAGAGACTGTTACTAAAGCACGAATCTCTGGAATGGTATCAGATCTGACATTCACTCAGAATTCTGGTCGGAAACTTCGTGTTCTAAATGGATTTACACTAATCTGAGGCTAAATTTCTTGCAGGAAAACATAGGATGGCCCATCTGGTTCACTATCACGGCTTGGATGCTCTGGAATACGAGGAATGATGAGATTTTTCGAGCTACACCGACATCTGGAACGTCTTTGCAAATAAAAATCCAAACAGCAGTAAAAGAGATATACAGGGGCTTTGCTATTTAAGACAAAAAGAAAAGGATCTGCACAGACCCCAATTCTACTAAGAATCCAGGAATGAGGACAAATGATATGGAACTCCCTAGCCAAGACTTTTTCATACTCAACACGGACGGAGCAGTTTCTACACTCACTGGAGCAGCTGCAGCGGGAGGACTAATAACAGATGGAAAAGGGATGTGGCAAACAGGCTTCGCACAAAATATTGGTATCTGCCAGCCCTTACAAGTTGAACTTTGGGGTATTTGGATAGGCATCAATATGGCTTGGTCAATTGGTATTCAGAAATTATTGGTACAAACTGACTCAAGAGACGCAGTGAATTTGCTCACAAGGGAAGTAGATGAGGAAGCCAGACATATATCCTTCGCCTGAAAGATAATCAATTTTTCAAAAAATTTTCAACACATATCATTAAGCCATATACGAAGAGAGCAGAATCAACATGCAGAGTATCTAGCCAAGATAGGATTTCGGATTACCTCACATAGTCCGTTCATTTTTCCGGCACCACCTTCTGAATGGCTCGCTTCAACACCCTCCGGGAGGTAGCTTACGGCTAACAACAATTCGGCTGGACCGGTTGCAATTTCTTCGGTTAACCTTTGTGACAGACCAATTAGCCTCATTCAGATTCCCACTGGAACATCAATTCAGCTGGTTTCACTCTGATTCCCACTAGAACATCAAACTCGTTGTTTTCTCCGCCTGGGCATCAGATAAGGGGATTACATGAATTAAGGGAAAGAGAGAGGCAGGAAGGATTCTATGACCAACAGCTGGCCGGTTTTGACCATTAGAAGGTTACTTTTGTAATTTGACTCTATGGCTTTTTAGCCTCCAAAGTATATAAAAAAACTTATAAAACCTACCTAAAATAATAATTTATTATTAATTAGTTTAGGTTGAATTTAAGAGTTTAGTTAAGTTACTATATTAATGACATTTGATTAGTCCGTCTAATATTTATATCGTATGTATTTCTCTAAAAGAGTGAGTTTTTTAAAAAAAATTGAAAATTAGAAATTTTTTTTTGAGAATTTTAACTGTGAAAGAGTTTTTCTAAAGTTTTTTAAAGTATTGAAAAGACCTGTTCTTTTAAACTTTTTATTATAATCTTAGCTTCTACGCAGTACTATTGTTTTCGTAAGATAAATCAGTTATTTCAGTTTCCATGGTCATAATCTGGTGTGGTTGCGAAGCATGAAAGTGAAACACTGTAAATACCAGAGTTACGTAAAATTGAGTTGAGTTGTGTCAGACTTAATTATCATGCAATAATTTTTTTGTCAATTCTGATGCAATTTTGTGTTCTGAAAGTCTTTATGTCAGTGATGCTGTATAGATGAAATTAAAGAGAACTTTTTCAGGTTCATTTATATATGCGAGATTCTATAAGATTTGACATCAAATTCTATCGATGCTCGATCAACTGATAAGATTAATCGAGATGCACACTAAATTGTTCAAACGCTACTTTATCTTTTCTTACTATTATTATTAAAACTCATTGATTTCACTATCAAAGTAATTTTAATGTCAACCAAAACAAGTGATCTTATTAGTAGATGCTACCAAAGATGATAAACTAAAGAATAACGAACTAAAACCACCAATATTCAAGTTAATGAATATTGAATAGAAGCATTATTCCTGTTGAATCAATTATCATCTATTACTACAAAGTACTCCTACACTAAGCATATTAGCTTTCTACGAAGACCACCCTGGAGTCTTTTGCACGTCAAAGCTCTACAGGTGCATGAGTCGATTATCAAAATACACTTGCAGCGCCTAGGCAAGCTTTCATGTCCATCTGAAATGAAGATTCAGAAGAGATGAGTAGTCCCAATAAAATCGTTGAAATATATCAGAAGCCGAACTCAACATCAACTTTGGAGTTGGTTTCTGTCTCCAGCCCTCTGCGAGCACCATGCCACAGCTGATTCTCTATGCCCAACTTCCTCAGCTCCAAAAGCCCACGTTCAACTGTGCATTATAGCAAAACATCACCCAAGTTAACCCCTAGCACAAGGAAAATCATATTATTCTGCGTTGTTCTCTGTTCCAGACAATTAATCTTTTCCTTTTAGTACATTGGAAGACTAAAGGTTTCGACAAGATTTCAATTTTTGGTGTAGGAGAAGGCTTTTAATTTCCTCAACCACTAGCCACAGGCTTGTTAACTTGTTTTTGATACCCCTGTTAGTTATCACTTCAATCACCATCTGTGAGTTATTCTAGCTTTCTGACAAGAAACTGGTTTATGTCCCTTTTCAGTACATTCCATCGCCGGCTTATATGTTAAGCATGTTGGTAGAAGGTGGTTGCAATTAGCAGATTGGAAACCAACCCAATTTGCTTGTTTTGCAACAAAATTATGAATTTGCAGATCTAGGAAGGGAAGTATAAGGGAAGGGGGATACCATCAACTGCATCAAGTGAAGTGGAATTCTGGTTGCTATGGTTGATCCAGAACTGCAAACGTTCTTCTGCTATGTCTGGTTCGATTCCTTGGTCTCTGGTTCTTCTCCAGAAATATGTAAGCCAAGCCTGTATGAGGCAGCAAGCAAGAATTAAACAGTGACTTAACTAAAAGTTCTACATTTAACAACATTAACAATCCTTGTTATATCAATGCCTTAAAACATAAGAACGCAACTGTGTACTTTTGCCTTTCCTAGTCTTCCAGGTTGACTCGTTGAAGAACTTGATATGGAATCCCCAAGATAAAAATTCGAATTAAAATCCATTTGCTTCAAATGTTGCGTTCATACGCAAAACAAATCTGCAGTCATTTCTTAATGTGCAGTGGTACATACATAAATTAATACAACACAGAGACCCTTTGTAGCCTTTTACTTTCTGAATTACACTTATCACGGTTTTTTGAAGATTCCAGGTTGCTCTGAATTACAATGGCCATGTTTTGCGAAGGGGCGTGTAACAAGCCACCCAGTGCATTGGAAGCCTTAAGTGGAATCTTAATAATGATGTCTAGATGGAGAAGCCTCAAATAAGGAAAAAAAAAAGGGAAAAGTTGTAAGGACTATTCAGATTTATCTTAATATAAAAAAGGCATCATACCTGTTTGAAACGCACAATTTCAGACTCTTCTTGACTCAATTCTGTGGATAAATTTTTTATGTAAGTAATCTTTTTAGCATACATACACACCAAATATGTGCAGTCTGAGAAAGAAAGTTCTTAAATACAAGCTAAAAGAAGGAAATACGTTATCAATGCATAAGAAGTGGGCATCCCTGCAACTACAACATTGACATCTCACTTTGATATTTATGGTGGTGTATAACAAGAAAATTTTAGAAGGTAGAATATTAAACGTACCAAACGCTTCAAACTGCCCTTCATTGGGCAGTTTCACTTCATCTTCACCCATTACTGGAGAAATAACACAGTTAGATAGAACTACGTATGAACACTCTAAACACTAAAACGAGCAGCAAACAGAGCATTTTGGATAGACTGAACGGAAAAACACAAGAAACCATAGCAAGAAAGAACATGTCGTAAGGTAAGAAAGTAAAGAAAAATGCAAGCTTTGTACTTCATATAAGATTATAAGATCATAGTTCTACGTTTTGGCAGTGTCAAGCCAGTTTTCTTATGTTTGTAACCTGGAATATTTATTAAAAAGAGGAGAGAGGTATAAGAAACTATAATGTAAACGCTGTTTCAAGAAATAAATGAAGTAAGATAAGCACAGAGAGTAGCGGTCAAACATACATGTAGGACGCAATTGAACTAATCTTAAACCCAATGGTCAGAACTGAAAAATGAACACAGCATGCAGCAAGTGTTTATTATTCCTTATGAGTTATCAAAGACAAGATAATTAAATCAGACCTGATTTTAGCAAATTCGGACGTCGTTGCTGAGCCATGGCAAGTGCTACTGCTTCCTCCACCTTCAGAGAAGGAAAGGAAGAAAATTTCAGAAACTGTTTAATGTAAAGAACATTTAAACTAGTTAGCCAAAAGGTAAACCAAGCAATTTTAGTTCCATAAGTCTTAATCAAGCCAAGCAAATAGGTATTATCTGCTCTAGCAGCCATGTGAATTGGTCATCTAAATGTTCCTCTCAGTTAGGAGAAGCTTGTTGTTAAGCTTGTCTAGACTTAAACTGACATCAGAACTTGGTTGTCCTCAATATTCTCTCCAGTTTCATCAGTGAAAGCTTGAGGAATTGTTCCCGCAGATAAAAACAAGTAATGGTAACAGGAAGTCAGTTGGATCCATTGAGGGATATTGTCAGTTGTGACCCGAACCATAAAGTTTTGACTTTTAAAAGTTTCAAGAATTGAGCCTTTAACTACTTTTATCTCATCAATATATCCTCATCAAAGTTCAAACTTCCTTCTTTTGTGGCTGATAATATTCAAAGTAGAGTAAGACACATTCAAGATGGTTGGTTACTTCCTACCAGGCAAGGGAACAAAGATCAAGAGTCTTTAACATTGCATCATCAGTCAGTGGATCAATAAATATGAGAAGCTGGGAGAAATCTAAAGACAACTAAGATTGAAAAATGATCGATAAATGGGGTATGACAGAGACCTTCAGTGAAGCCAGTTCCCGCAAACCTTTTTCAACAAGTATCACGCTTTCAAAATTACCATCTCCAGAAAGTTCATTCACATCTTGTACTACTCGGTGTCTGCGTTCTGCACCACATAAAGTAATTAAAAGCAACAAATGGAAGTAAATATGAATTTTCAGAAAGGAACAACTGAGTCATACTTACGTGAGGAGTTATCTTCTTTAGCTCTCTCTGCCGAGGCTAACACAACTTCGACAGGTGCTGGTGCAAAGGATGACCAGTATTCATATTTTGCCCCTGCAATATCTGCATGAACACCTGAAATTTGGTAATCTCTGTGAGAACTTCCTTTGCACTACAGCTCTACATTCAAATTCTGAAGATGATGAAAACTAACAAATACCATCTCAAAAATTCGGAAGGTAAGGTTAATATCCCTCGAGGTAAAGAGAGGTTGATTAATATCTTAATCCCAACTAATTTCTAGCCTTGTTGAACAAACGAGGATATACGATATGAAAGGAGAAAGAAGAAGGAACCAACAGCTGGCACAGCTATCATTTCTGCAGGCTAAAAGCTTTGTTTTGCCGTTAGAATGCTAGTACCATACAGAGGAGTGAGGTGGCAGCTTGTTAGGATTCTCTGCAGGAATATGTGAGGTAGGAATGGGTATTGGATAATCTGTCAGGTTGGGAGAGTGGGAGAGTTGGTAACCTCTCAAATGTGGCCTTTAGTCGTCGGAAATTTTCTTCCCTTGTCAATAAAATCCTAAATACTAGCATTCTTTATCTTGGTTAATCTATCTTGTCCTCTATTTCCTCTTCTACTGACCTATTTGCAGAAGTTTCCTAACAAAAACCTTCTAAACTAAGTTTCAACTCCATTCATTCAGATAAAAGCATGGGAAGTTCTTGTTATACAGATCTAAAGTCAAAACAGCTTACCATATTTAATACATAAGCTCCAATACCATGCAAGCCAACACCTCTTTAAAACAACCTCTTCCTAATATGAAAACTGCAAATCACGTTACTATGACATAATGGAGTAGTCAAAGAATGAGAAAACAATAGTTGAAAATGCGAATGGAGAAGATGGGGGCGGAGGGTGGTGTTTATGTGTTGACCAACCATCTCTTCCTTATTTAGCATCATTCTCTGCATGACATTTCGAATTAATTGAGCCTCAAGTTTAACATCATGGAGCTGCTCCATTGCAGAATTTGCCTCAACCTTAGCAGCCTACCTCGGAATATTAGAAGTGTAAATCAAAAAGGAGTATTATATTATTACTGATATGATAAAGAAATGCATAAAAGAAAAAATAATTGGACGAACATACAATATACATTTTGTCGATACCTCAGCTTCTGTCCTTAGGGCCACAATCTCCTCTGCCTTACTGGTTTGTTCCACCACTTTCAGAGCAGCCTGTAGGGGAAGCATAGTTCAACCCAAACACCATTTGTATATCTCGCAACTCCTTGGTTAAATATCAATTGACAGGCATATGTGCACCAGAACAGTTAACAATAGTATTAATAGTACCAACCTCCCTCTGCTGCAGAGCTGCCTCCTTTCTGGAAAGTGAATGGACATGTTACTGAACGGAGATATCATCTTAATGTAAGATCAAGAGATTTTAATATAAATACTCACCTGCTTAAAAGACGGGCATCTAAAGTTACACCTTCTCCAAGAGCAGCAACCTTAGGAAAGCAGGTCATGAGGTGTAAATTAAAGAAAATAGTAGATTCAAACCATGGAGTTTGTCATTTATGATTGTTCATGAGAAGATAGTTCCATCCTCAGTTCAAAATGCAAGGGGGAGAACTTTAAATTGAGTTTTTCTATAACAGGAAATTTTGAAAAAAAAGAACCAATATTATGGGAGAGGTCCCAGTCTCAATTTTCATAAGTTTGAACCAGATTTGTAAGACTGTATAGCTACAGAAAGAATACACGCTACTCAAAGCTGTAGAGATATTAGCTCAATGAACAGTAAGGAAGGTACCTGTTTCTCAAGTTGTTGAGCTCTTGCCTCTGCTTCCTCACATCTCTCCTCTGCAAGTCGAAGCTGAATGTACATGTCATTGAACAGAACAAAAAACATCATTTTATAAAATAAGTAATCTGTTGTCATACATTTTTCAAGGAGGTATTAAAGTAAGTCTCCATGAGAGAATGCTCAAAAATAGTTCTCTTAGTCAATTGAAAACATGGCTGAGCACTTCATTTGATAAATTAGCAGCTAATGTACTAAGGTATATGTGTGTGAAACTTATATAGCATTACATTCCAAAGAGAATAACTACGTTAGAACTTCTGAATAATAAAGTTGCAGAAAACTGAAAAAAATACACTGAAAATAATGGTTGGCCGACCTTCTCAAGTAAAGTATCATTTTCTTCTTGGAGAATATCAATCTGCAGCACAGATAGAAATAGTTAATGGATTTTCTGAAAATATAGAATCTTACTCACTGTAAGTAATCAAACTTGGAAATTCTGAATGACTTTTCTGAAGAGGATGAAAAAACTATATCAGCTATTCTGACCACAAAATGATCAGGGAAACAATGGTTCAACCATGGGTTTTTGAAGCCCCAGTTCAGTTAACAAATCGACCATACCTCATCTTCTAATGCAGAAGCTGAATTCTGATTACTCGCATCTCTTAGCTTCAGGCTTCCCATATCTATTGACAACCTGCTACAGAAGGCTAATTTTAGAGGTTAAACTTTCCAAAGCACAATTGGTCTAAGTGGTTCATCCATTTGTTAAGATTTCATGACCTATCAGTGCGCAACTGATAATGTTGAATTTAGATTGCATGCAGGAATGAAGAAACCCAAATGCAAAAGAGCAATAATGGTTGCTATTCGTATGCCCATAAGTAAAAATATAGTTCCATGAGATTTGCCAGGTAAAACCCAGGTTAACTGAAATGTCCATGCTCCATTCACACACTTCACTGAGAAATGCTTCAGAATTATTGGTCTTTGATGGTCCATTCTGAATCCACCCATTCTACTAGACAAAGGAAATATAATCTCTTAAAAAAATATAGATGCACTTCTTAAAAAATTGGAACCTCAATGATCAACTCCCAATCAATAGATACAAAGGATAATATTCAAAGTCAGCACCACTTTTGTTTTTGGGGCCATAAAGTTTCAAGCATGCTTCAGTAAGAATTGGTGAGAGAAAAAAGCAATAATGGTGCTGTCATTCTTCAAAGTTAAACAAGTAAAAGTTTGAGAGCATCAACATACCTTCTATCTTTCCGGAAGTCCACTGGACACTCTGATGAAAGAGGAGAGACTGGTCTTAGTGAGATGGGCACACCAGTCGGCATGGGAACCGTCTTCAGGGTTGGACGAACAGTTGATATGGACATGGCAGACAGAGGTTGTTCCATAGAGTTGGTGGACGGCCTTGCAGCTATTAAGGAACGAGCAGAAAGAGGTTCTTCCACGGAATTGGAAGATGATCTGCCAGCAACAGAATGAGAAGAAAGGGGTTGCTCCCCATGATTTGTGGGCTGAGATGTTGTGGTTGCCAAAGATGAACGAGCAGAAGATGGTTGTTCTGCACTGCTAACAGGTAAAGATGACCGACTTCCTGTTGATGTATATATAGGCAACGGCCGTTCTGAATGGTTACGTAATGTTGGTGGAACTACTGCAGATAAATGAGCTGATGTTGGTTTTTCTACAGGGTTAGCTGGTACAGATGATCGCCCACCAGGTGTTGCATGTGCAGATGACGGTTCTTGTTGCTTACGAAGTGACTATTAGAAACCATGATCAAGTACAAAGTGAGAATGAGACTTCTAAGAATAAACAGAAAGCAAATATCCACAAATCTACATATTGAGAACATCTATGTGATGCCAATTCCAAAATCTAAAAACATCCTGCAACAAGTCCCCGTGGTCATTCGATTATGGTGTTCAACTTCACACTAATACCATGAAATTTAAATAAAACATGGAAGAAGTAGCCGAGCAAGTAATTATGCGTTTGTTAAATTTGATTCAGAGGACACCCAATTCAACTTTCTCTTCAATATGGGAAGTCTGTGAAACAGTAGGGTCCAGAGAAGGTCAGGCATCTAGGCTCACCTCTAATTGTGTTAAATATAGGTAAAGCAATGGTTGATAGAGAGAGAACATCCTAGTTGTAAAGTCTTATGTTATTAATTGACCTAGAATTCTAAAACAAACTTCAAAGTGAATGAAGCAATAAAGAACTGTTCCCTTGTAGCTTCAAATGTAAGAGCTAGTTCATTTGAACTTAACTTTAATAACTCTGGCATGTCAAACGCCAGAAAGTGTTAGGGTAGCTGAAAGGACGGAAATGGCAAGCAGTGTTTCATTATGAGAAAAGCAGCTCCCATTGAGGCAAGGAAGAAGTATCACTTGCTTGAATTATGGGAAAAGGTGTGACCCAAAGAAAGAAATAAGAACTGGGAAACCAAAAAATAACTGCCTCAAAGCACTTACTGAAAGAAGAAATATCAATTTCCTAGTTAGTTCATCAACAACCAAGCTTATCAGATTACAACAGAGAAAATAACAAAGATAGGCCAATCACCAGAGGAGAGCGCGATTGCATTGCCCTCCCACTAGCTCGCCCAATGGATATTGTCCCAGTGACTGAGCCAAAATCATCATCATTTTCACTGTCCTCATCGGCAAATTGGAGTCCCTTTGACTGTGGTGCTGGCCTTGCCTGCACTTTTAGAAATGTTTTAGACGATCTATATATAAAAATATAAGACCTTAGATGGTAACAGTTATTTAACTATGTGAGATTACAAATAGAATAGGAAGCAGTAATTGGTACGATAATCACCAGAGGAGAGGGCGAGCGCATGGCCTTTCCACCAGAACGGCCAATTGATACAGTCCCACTCACAAGGACGGTATCATCATCCTTTTCAATGTCCTCGTCGGCGAATTGAAGGGGCTTTGGGTGGGCATGAGTTTGTGATGCTGGCCTTCTCTGCAATTTAGTAAAAACAAGGTATGACATGGAGAATCTAGCTTAGCTTAGAACAGCTCAAGAAAAAAGAGTAATAAGGGCAATCACCAGAGGAGAGCGGGAAGGCATAGCCTTTCCACCAGCAAGCCCAATGGATACTGTCCCACTTAGATCATCATTTTCACCGTCGTCGTCTGCAAATTGGAGTCCCTTTGGCTGACCATGTCCATGAGTTTGTGCTGGGGGCCTAGTCTGCAGTTTAGATAATACTCAACCATCACCACTTATATATAGTTTATTTGGCAAATGTCATTTTATCAATAGCATTACCAGTGGAGAACGCGTGCCCATTTTTCTTGCACCTCCAAGCCCAATGCTTCCTTTACCGGTAGGATTATACTCATACGATAGGTCATCTTCCTCTTCGCCATCATCATCAGGCGTTTGATGGGACATCACCTGAGCAAGTCTCTGTGCGGCAGCTTTTGTGTGTGCTTTCCTGGCATTAGGCATCCCGCTCGATCCTGTCCGAACATGGCGGGGATGCAGCGGCGATACGACCGGTGATGATGGAGTCGCAGGTGAGACAGTAGAGCTCTTCTGCCGCGGGTAATCTTGCCTGGTCCGAGGGTCCATGATGACTCCTGTCCAAAAACTTGATGGAAACCCTTCAACCAGAAAACAAAGAAAAAACAAAGCAGAGATTGTATAATCAGACAAAAAGATGGTGACAGTATGCTGAGCTTATATCTGTGGACATTGTTTATGGGAAGATAGCAATGAAACAAACCAAAATAAGATATAGGTACAATGAAAATGGAAGATCCGATTGATAAGGCCAAAAAGGAGGGAGGGAACGTAACAGAACAGGAGAGAAGTTGAGAAAGATCTTGTTACGTGATTTACGTCCTTCTTCAACCTTGCATGCATGTGTATGAGCCCAGTAAAAAGATTTTAGAGATTGAAATGATTTTTGGTTTCTTTTCTTATTACAAAATTATAATAAAACTACACCTATGCTTTCTTCACAGTGATGAACAACTATTAATGAAATTTCATCGATGATTTGAAGTTTCATCGAACAACTATAAATGTAGTTAAATGTATTTGGATTATTTTGAGCTTAGATATAAATCATCTTCTTGGCTATTCATATTAATTACATTCATCCATAAGTTCTCTAATTTTGACTTGCATAACATTCATTAATTATAAGAAACAAAATTTGAAAATTTTTCTATTTTATTATGATTCTTAACTTGGTTTCCGTACACAATTATTTAGAATATATGGGAATATTTCAAGTTAATAATTGTATTCAGTACAATTAATTTATATCTTATCTAACATATATAAGATCAAATAAAAAAGGCATCATATATATTTATACAAGACATGCATATTACTATAATATAATTAACTACATAATAAGGGTCACGACTATTCAATACCTATTTCATTCGCGAGAGCCAATTCATTAAAAGAATTGGAAACTAAAAAGTGAACAAATCTATTCAATAAAACAGGAAACTTAAAATCTACTTCAACATGTTTATATGTAGTAGAAACTGAGAAGAAAAGATTAATTTATAGTTGCAGTTTCTCATTGAACTGTCGAATCTAACCATCCATTGGGCAGTTTGAGGATTCTGCTAGGAAATAAAAGATAAAGACAAGGTAGAGAGTTATGTCAATCTTATTAAGGAGAAGAAAAGAATCCTTTTTGTTTTGACATTTCTCCTTTATATATTTTTATTTGCATTTATTTCATATGTGCACATTTATGCATATACGCATGCAAGTTGGACCTAAACCATCCAGTAGCTAGCTCGTCTTAAAAGTAACTAAGTTGGAATAACTCAAATGATACACTTTTATTTTAGATTGCGTTTGGATTTACGGTGTAGTGAAGATAAGTACATATCTACCGCAATTTTCAAACACAGTCACATGTTTAGATTTGCGGGCGAATAACTGGAGATTGGAAGAAAATGCGGTGTTGCGGCAAAAATTGAAAAGTAGAACCAAGGTTACGGTAAGAAAGTACTTCTGCAGTAGAAATTCTACTTTCCATTAATAACCTTCTGATCATTATTATTTTCCATTATACCCTCAACTAATAGAAAGCAAGTTGTACACTAGATAATATATATTTATTAAATAACTATAATATTTAATTTAATATTTTATTATTTATAATTTTAAATTTATATGACTAATAATATATTTTTAAGTATTTATACAACAATTAATAGTTTATTAAATCAATAGGCTTTTTAGTTATTTTATCTCTTTTCAGCAACTGCAACCGCACTTACCAAACACTTATTTTCACGTTTTAGCAGTTACCAAAATAGCAATTCTAAACATATAAGTACTTATTGAGAATAAGTACTTATCATTTTAGCAGGTTGATTTCAGCAAGTTATTAACTGCCACCGCTCTCCCAAACTAAGTCTCAATATCCAATCTCAAACTTACATGTAGAAAGAAAAAAAGAAAAATTTGAGGTCAATTTATTTGGGATATATGCTAACATATTTATTAACAACAATATATTTTACTAACATTTGATCCTAATATATAAAGAGAATTAATATATCTAAGATGATCGTGTTTCGACTGGCATTTAAATATTTATAACTTACAATGCTCTAATTGTAAATTAACCCTTAAAATATTAGATATCAGATAACCTATGAAAAAATGTTTTACATTCACATCCTAAAAATGTTTAAATAAATTGATGGTAATATGTTATTAATAGTAGAAGAATTATAAACATTTTAAAAATTATTTATTTCTATTAAATCTTATCAAACTTATGTTAAAATTAATCAACTGATGATGTACTTAACAATCTAATATTTAATTAGCATTGTTATGATAAGTATTAAATAAATTAAAATTAAACTGAAACAAATAAGAGTTATAACATTGATATTGAAATTTATAGAAAGGTTTAAGATCTATTGAGTAGTTATCTTTTCAATGTATCTACCACTTATTCATGAAAAAGATATTCATATGACCCTACTTCTATATATTATGCTTTGTTTTTTTTAGAAAATATGAATTGAATTAAAAGGCAAACTAGTTTAACAAGTAAAATTACAAGCATAAAGAGGGCACTAGAAATTAGAGAGGTTTACAACTCATTGGATTTAGAAGTGATATTTCTAAACATTCTAATTAGAGAGGAGATACTGCACTTCTTGGAATCTATGTTTGTAGGTGCTTATTTGGAACTTGATGAAATCTATAAGATGATCATAGAATTGCTCTTTGGTGATGCATTTATCCGGGAGAATTTGATTATTTCTCTCATCCTAAATGGTTATGATCATGTAACATAAGGAAATGCAAAAGCACCATTTTACAGTTTTGTTGGGTGGCTGATTGTTGAGCACCAGGTTTTGATGTTGTTCAAATCATTTGATACATCAGTGATCAAGCATTTGAGTAGTAGTGTTTTTCAAATTTCATTGGTGAAGTTGTATTGGAAGAATAAGTGGTTTATGCTTTCCTTAGCACATTGGCAAAGTGTACACTAATTAGTGAGGTTCAAAAACTTAGAAAGTTTATATACAGTTAACACCTTGTTCTTTATGGCAAGCCAAAGCTTGGTGGATGAAGATGACTGAACCACACCACTTTAGTCTAAGATATAGATACCAAATCACAAAATAGAACCTTTTTGCATGATTGATTGGGTAAATATGCCATTAGATATGTCTTTCCAAATGATCCTATCCTCAACTACGTTAACAGTATTATGAGTAATTTCAGTTTTCAAAAAGCTGGCAATAGAAACTTGTTGGATGAGCCCGTTCTTCATCAAACCTTTTGTTACAATGGCTTTATGGTGAACTACATACCTTATAGGTGAGGCGTTAACCACTTCTTCTAAAGGACCCATAGGTAACCAATTATCTTGCCAAAAGTTAATGGATTCTCCATTTCCTATTGGTGAAATGAAGTCTGGTATGAACCTTTCTCTCATCTTGAAAATTTCTTTCAAAGTAGTAGAAGGATAGTGTTTCACATCCAAACTCCATTCTTATTTTTTATGAAATAATTGTGTATCCATTTACACTACAGTGATTGCCTATCAGAGATGAGTCTCCATAGTCTTTTAGTGAGCATAACAGTGTTCATGGTTTAAAGAGACCATATACTGAGGCCTCCTTATTCTTTAGGGATGCATATTTCTCCCTATTTCATTTTGACTCTACTAGGACTTCTATTTCTTCCAAACCATAAAAACCTATTAAAGGTCTTATCAATAGATTTAATGATGTTGCTTGGGAAAGCAATGGGAGCGCCCAATATATGTTGATGCAGTTCAGAATGGAGACAATAAACTAAGTGCTACCAAATGTAGAGAGATGTCTTGAGCTTCATGGAGAAATTGTGGGATTGATTTTATTAAGTAAATTGTTGAAATCTCTGTTTTTTAATCTTGAAGATGTGAATTGGAATGCCAAGGTAACTCATAGGAAAAGTTTGTTGTTTGAAACTTGTTATAGCAGTCATAGTAGAAATATGATTTCCAGCACTTTTAGAGAGGAAGAAAGCACTTTCAAAGTAATTCACTTGGATCCCAAACATCCTATTAAAGATCTTTAGAGCTTTCATAAGAGCTAAAACAGAATGAGTTAATTTAGTCTATGCATCATAATTCAATTATTAAATCAAATTGTATAATTTGTAATGTTAGTTATTGTTTAACTATTTTAATAACTTATTTCAATAACTTATATTAAGTATGATATGCTGGAGCCCGTTCCTAGGCCCCAACCAAACATGCAGAATATCATAAAACGTGAGCTTTTCCCCAATACCAAACACCTTGACCATTATCGGGTCATCTTCTCTAAACTCCCCTTTTAAGTTCAG
>JAOQMS010019645.1:0-15840 GCA_027563885.1 Erythroxylum longipes | reverse complement strand
ACTCTTCATCTTGTTTATGTTTTTTATTATCCTTATACCATATCATGTATAGATTGGCATGATGATTTGGATTTGTTACTTCCACTGGAAAAATGATTTCTTAAAACTTTTGAAATCTACCATTTCTCCAAATATGGAATGCTTTCTTTTTCCGTTCCAACAGAACCCAAGCCTGAAGATCAAATGAATAACCATAAGATGGGTGAAAGGCAGTTAATGATGAAGGATTATGTTAGACCAGTGATTGGTACTACCACTTTGTGCATGCGTTTGGGAGAGGCAGCTAGGATCTATGAGTTGAAGAGCACATATTATAATATGTTACCATCGTTCTGTGGGATTCCCAGTGAAGACCGTTTAAACTTCATTCAAGAATTCTATACCACTCTCTAAACCTTTCCATTTGATGGACTTAATGAAGTTTAAATCATAATGAGATGCTTCCCATACACACTGAAGGATCAAGCTAAGGCATGGTTAATGACCCTTCCTTCCGAGTCTTTGACTATATGAGAGGAGGTCTACAATAAATTCATAGGAAAGTTCTATTTCCATCAAAAGACATCTGAGGGAGGAGGTGTACAACAAATTCATGAGGTGTACAAAAAATTCACTCAAATGGAGGGAAAGCCATTCCACAAGACATGGGAACACTTTAAGCTCTTACTGATATGATGTCCACGCCATCATTTTCGGCCTCACACGCTAAACCAATTCTTTTATGATGGGTTGACACAGTAGTGCCAGTACACGGTGGATAATGCAGTAGGGGGAGCTGTAGGTGAGAGGAAGGCCAAAGAAACGTATGAAATCTTCAAAATTTTGGGGGTCAATTCTGAACAAAAAAACATTAGGGTAAGAAGAGCTAGGGTTCATAAAGTGAGCTTGAATCAAGAATTGGTTATGCAATTAGCTGACTTGACAAGACTTGTAAAGATGCTAACTATAAGGCTACCCCAAAACATTCCAAATTAAGAGGTTTGTGGTATCTATGAAACATTTGTTCATGGAGCTAATGTTTGCTCGTATTCTTATGAACCTTTGGCCGATGGGGAAGAACATGTTAACTCTTTTAACAATTTTCAACTAAAGGAGTGAAATGATCCATACTCGAATGCCTACAATCTTGGTTGGACAAACCACCTCAATTTCTCTTGGAAGACCAACAATCCACTGAAGTAACCCTAACAATAATATTAAAATCCTCAAAGGCCAAGATTTTTCCAAGGGAAATCCTCAAATGACAACCTACCAAGAAAGTCTTCTTTAGAGAAAAGATTGAATGCTTTCATTCAGGTCATAACTCAGAATCAGGAAATGAAAAAAAAGAGGTTCGATTCTTTAGAGGCTTTTGTGAAGAGGATTGCGATTCAAGTGGGGCAACTTACAGCTTAAATGCATAACAATCAAAAGGGAAGGTTGCCCAGTCAACTCGAGCAAGCCCAAGTGATCACTGCTTTGAGAAGTAGTAGAGTGATTGATAATCATGTTGAATTTCCTTCTGAGCTGCCTGGCATTAATGATCAAGGGAAGGAAAGCTGCACTAAATAATGAGAAGAAGAAAATGAGAGAAGCAATGGGAGAAACTCTTCAAGTCACATTCAAAAGGCTGAACGACTGAAGCATGACACCAAGGATAATGAAGGACAAAAACTGCACAAGGTGACGGATCTTATCTATATCGTATGCTTTCTAAGATCAATGTTAATTTTCCCTTGTTAGATGTGATTAGGAACATTCCAGCTTATGTCAAGTTCTTCAAGGAACCAAAAACTAAGAAATGAATGTTTAAGCCTAATGAAAAGGTGCTAGTTTCGGGAGTAGCACATGTAATTTTGCAGGCGCATTTATCCCCCAAACTGAAGGATTTATGATGTTTTATCATGCAAGTATCTATGGGTAATGGTGATGAGGTTAAGGGTATGCTTCATCTTAGAGTGAGCATAAACCTTATACCTCACTCTATTTACAAGAAACAGGATCTAAGGCAGTTAAGACCAACTAATTTATGCCTACAATTAGCTAATAGGTCAATCCATTATCTAAAAGGAATAATGGAAGATGTGTTGGTGAAGGTTAGTAGATTGATTGTTCTTGTAAAATTTGTGGTCTTAGACATAGGGGAGGTTAAATAGTAAAGGAAGGAGCACACCATACTCCTATAGAGGCATTTTATGGCCACCACTAATACCTTAATTGATATGAAGAACAGAAAGCTAAACATGAATGTTTTGGGAGAAACAGTAGAATTTTAAATCTTTAATGTTGAACTTGTTCATACTACTACTATTTTTAAAGACCATTATTTTATTGATCAAGTTAATGCTACATATTGTGATTTTGCCTTGTAGGAAGAAGAAGGAAAGAAGTTGTATTAAGGTAAGGTGAGTGATGAATGCTACCAATTACTAATGGATACAGGTGAGGAATTATTTGGAAAATTATTGGAGATGGATTCATATGAATAGGAGGATGCAGATGAGGGTAAGCTTGATGCATCTAGCTATAAGAAGTTAAAGAATCAACCCATTTAATTTCTATTTATTTTTCAATTATTTGTTGGTTGTTATTTTTCTTAGTGAACCTTAACTTAGTTTGTTTTCTTTGTGTGCTCAAGCTTACTTTTTTTTCTCTTCTCTCCATCTTTCTTACAACCGTTCTTCATTCCTCGATGCAATACACCATGTTCCACACCAGATCAATGCAATGATCACCCCCATATTCATACCATGTTTCTATCCCTTTCTTTATTGCTTGTTAGTTTAATTTCTTTTAGTTATAACGCTTATGCTTGTTTGTGTTAATTTTTATTTTTTGTCTTAAACCCCTCTTTTACTTTTTTGTATCACATTAGGAATAGTGTGATGTTTAAGTATAGGGGGTATTAGTAAAAAAATGTTTATTAATTGTGTGTTGTGTATTTGTTTTCCCATTTAATAGTTAGGGATGTAAGGTCATGACTAAACTAGATCAGGATTAGAAATGCATAATATGAGTGAATAAGTATACTTACATGCTTAGACTAATAGACTTGGATTTTAGTTAAAAGGGCATTAGCTTATTGTGATAGATGAATGAAACTTTTTATTTGGTAAGAAAGTGAGCCTTTTTGAAATATTAAACACCAACTTCAAGTATTCTTTGTTAAGAGTGTTCTTTCATGATTAAGGAACTCTAGAACTTTCTTGCAAATACTTGTTGAGATCATATAATCTTATGCAAATGTTGAAATGATGAAGGCAATTGGGATTTACCCTTTTTGCTTAGAAGGCCACCATGATGTTACCTTTAATGAACCGCCTTTGAGCTTAATATGATACCTTTTCTTTCTTTAAACCCAAATATGAGCCTTGACCTTGATTATTTATCCTCTTCGTTGTACCTACCGTATGGCAAGTTGAGCATTTAAATAGGTATAATTGGGTTTAGGGAATAAGTGTGGGGTAATCATAGCATATAGTTGGCTATTACATTAGGGATGGGTATGGTTGTAGAAATTTTTATTTCTCCTCTATATTTCTCTTCTCTTTATTTCCTTACTTTAGATACGTAAATAAAAAGTTAAAAAAATGAATGAATGAAAAAAAATAAAAGAGAAAAATAAAAGAAAATAAAAAGAAAAAGAAAAGAAAAGGAAGAGAAGATTAAAAAAATGAAAGGGAAGAGGAGAGACACAAAAAGGGAAGTGTTAATCTTATTAACTTGAAAGGAAAGAATTGAGTGTTTTAGGCTTTATTGTTTATATTACTTTAAATGCTCAATTTGTTTTGTGGTTTTAAACTGCGTTTTCCTTTTTTTTGCCTCTATCCCGGGCCCATTATAACTAAAATAAAGACCTTTGAGTTGATTTTGTGTATGATATGAGTGGGGAAGATTGCATTACTAAGCAAGCTTATGGTACATGCCTCACATGAAATGAATGATGAGTGAATATACCCTAACTTTGAATGCTTGAGAGGATGGAGAGTGGAGTGAGTATCTATCACACTTATTGGTGGTTCTTTGAATTGAAGTGCTTGTTGATTTTTGACTAAATATGTGAAGAATAGCTTGTTCATGGAGTATTGTGAGTTTCAAGTTCTTAAGTTCTGTTTAAAGAAATGATCATTGATATCTTTGACTATTATTTGAGAAAATTGTTGTTTCCATTGTTTTTCCTTTATAGTTTAGTGTTCTTTAATATACTCGAGGATAAGCATAGTTTAAGTATGGGGGAAATGTTGTGTCTAGCTACTATTGCTTTTAATTGCCTTCATATCTTAACTTGGGTTACAAATTATTGTGAGTTGCTCCAAATGAGAGATAAATTGAATGAAAATGGTGTGAATATTGCATGTATGTTAATTGCATTTTTTTTAATTTTACATGAAGGTTGAAGGAAAGTCACGAAAATTTTGCATAAAAAGAGAAATAAAAAGGAAGAAAGTGGTGACAAGGGTCACCACCTCACAATGGTGACACAACAAGTCACCATCGTGACTAACACAAAGTGACTCAACTTGGCAAAGTGTTAGGCACGATGGTGACTCAACCTGTCACCACCATGACAAGTGCCCTCATGGGGTGACTTAACTTATCACCCCCGTGACTACTCCATTGCATTCAATTAATTCTTACATGTGCAGGTTGACGATGTAACAAACCTACAACCCTAAACCTAAACTTGCACTATAAATGGAAAAGAAATGAGAAGCTGAAGGGGGGGCTGAACCGAATATGTTAGTGACACATTCATTCGACTAGGAAAATAAGGAGATAAATAGAAGTGTGGAGGCAGAGAAGGAGAGAGCTTCAGCTAAGAAGAAGAAAGGAGAAGAATAGCAGAAAGGGATAAACAATGTGAGCTGTCAATCATTATAGGTGAGCATCAACTAAAAGCAGAAGGCAACAGCTAATGTGGAAAGCTTGAGAGTGGTAGGAGCAACTCCCTCACCCACTATTGTTTGCTCTTTGTGTTGACTATTTCTTATTGTTTTGCTACATTTGCTTCTCTGTTATATAGAATTATACCCTATTATGCTTAATCGATGCATACTCTATTAGCTTTTGATAGTTTATTTGGGTTATTTACTTGGTTTGTTGCTTTAATACTTCTTTTATAATGATCAATATGAGATTGAAGTGTTTAAAGATGATGAATCTTGTAATTTTTGTGATGGGCTAATCTTCTTTCTTGAGGATTAATGTAGCTATTTTAGTCAACTATGAATGATTAAGGGATTATGTTGTTGTCTTATGTTTGTTATAGTTTTTGAACTGAATGGATGTAATACCATGATCAAACTTTGCATCATTTTAGTATTAGAAGAAGGACTGAGAGGAGAAGTTTAATATGAAATGAGAAATTATGGATGCTTAGGTTAAAAATTAGAAATATATTAACCTAAGTGGTAATTAGAATTAGGGTTTCTATAATTAACTCGGGTGATAAACTGTCCAATATGAAAGTTATTTAGTTAATTATTCAAGTCTATCTTAGGGCCAACCTATTAATTTTGGTGAGACAATTGTTCAATCATTTCCCCTTAATCATGCATAGAAGATTAAATTAGTGAATTAATTTTCAAGAGTTTTCTCTTCGATTTCTATTTGTTTTTGCTTCCGGTTGAATCAGTTTACTTTTCAATTCAATTGTGTGATTTGCTTTAAAATCTTTTATCCAACAAATCAGGATAGAGTGTTTAAGATATCATTTATTTTTGTTTTTCTCCAAAATTAATCTAGTTAACCAATTTCACCTCTATGGGAGACGATTCTGGGTAATTAACTGTAACTACCTCGTATACTTGTGATTATTATATGCTAGGGCTTTTTAGAACTTTTTGGGCACAACATCTATCCAAAAGTTGATTTAATCAACACAAGCAACACAACAATCTAAAAAGAAATTACAACGATAATAGGATCAAATAGCTTAACCATGATTTGGGGTTGATATCCCCATTGAACCGGCATCAAGTACTTAGCATTCCATCTCCATCTTCAAGCTCTAACAATTAACCTTTATAGCCTCCATTTATGTTTAAAAATGAAAAGGGAATGGAGGAGAATAGTTGTTGTCCATGATGTTGTCCATACTATTTTCCATAATCTCCTTTCTTTCTTTGTTTTATAAGCAACTGACTGTAATAGCCAGTTTCCAAAACTTATTAAGGGTTAGAATGTTAGAATTTTAAGTCATATCGTTTCATAATTTATGAGGTGCATTTCAGTCACATGTATAACACATAAGCGTATACACACATGAATGTTGATTTAGAAAACATTACAAAGATAGTATATGCACTCAATTGACATGTTTCAGGGTATGAAAGGTTTAAAATGATGATGATTTAACTGTGTATTGCTTATGTCTTCAATTTTGGTTTAATGGATTATAATTAGTAATTTGGAGTTAATTGTTACAATTAGGAAATTGATGAATTAAAATGTACATTTAGACTAGGAAAAATGTCTAGTGGTAAGACAAGTAGACACATGGAAATTTGGGATAACTAGGCCTATAAAATCAGTGACATATAGTAGTAGAATTTAATGACAAATAGCTTGGAGAATTGAGTGACAAATGGCCTAGGATTTTGGTGACATTTGGCAACTTATATAGAGTGCAAGTGGATTGCATGCATATCTAAAAAATGTCATTGTAAAATAGTGACACCCAGCACCTAATGAATTAAGGTATTGTAGAAATTGTTTCTAGTGCCTTCTTTCTTCTCTTTCTCTCTCACCACCAAAACACACACACACCCTTATAGCTTCTGAATTTTTTCTTTAACTATGTTCATCTCCACTCAAAATTTTTACAAAATTCTGCATCAAGAAAGCTATATTTTACTAATTTATGCTTTTTGCTAAAAAAACATTCTACTTCCATCTTGTTCTTGGAATTGTGCTTGCATGCATGGAAGGCTAGGTTAGCTTGATAATTGAGGAGGCAATTGAGCTGATCAAGTAAATGAAAGACTAATAACTTGTGATATCTGTTAATAGAACTTAATGATGCCTGAATTAGGGATGGATTGATTGTTATATTGATGTTAAATGAGTGCTAGAAAATGATGCATGAATCGTAGTTTCTGTTCTGTTTAGTATGCATGAAAAACAATAGTTTATGAACTGTTAAATGAATGATTTTGAGCTAGAAATTGAGATGGCTAGAAATTGAGATGAAATTGATGACGAATTAAGGTATAATTAATGGACTGTTATGAAGGTGTTTTGAATTTGATATTAAAGAGTTTTCTTTTAAATCTGGAAAAAAATTGGGGATGTTAGTGTATGTGTAAGAATGATTGTTAGTGTCATAAGTGAAAAGAATTTAGAGAGCTTTAATGTAACCAAGTTGGAAGTTATATTAACATGAATTTAAGTAGCTTTTTAGGGTACGAATTTTGGAAAAATAAAGTATTAATGATGATCCTAAATAGATGAAATTTGTGGAGAATTAAGGGAAATTCGATAGTGCACATCAGGGCACTCATCCCACGATCGTGGCCAAAGCTTTTAAATGATAATTTCAATTTTGTGAATTTGTTGAACCAAATGAGGATAAGTCACTCTACATTAGTGTATTTGGACTTTATTTAGCCTTGAAATGAACCTAGATTGTTGTTTAATTAATTGGTTAAGGTTTTGATAAGTTTAGGTTGTTAATTGATGTTAATACTTAAGGAATGGATTACCTTGATATCAATGCTTTTAAATCTGGAAATTATGAGTTGTAAAGGAATAAAGGTGTTCTTATAAGTGCAAATATAATCTAAAGGATATTAGTAAGGTGTATTAGGTATAAAGGAATGAGAATTGGGAAGTTGTGTGAATGTATATTGTTAGAAAAGGTTGATAAATGTATGATTGATGAATTTAGAGTAATCAAATTTACTTAAGGTATAAACCTGAATTCAAAGTGGTAATATACAAGCTATAATAATTGAATGGTCAATACTTATGAATAAGAATACATACCTAAAAAGGTCAATTGAGAATTCATTGAACATGACACATATACATTTGCATGATTGTATATTCATATGATTGAAAAACTTAGTGATGTGTAAATTATGTGTGTATTACAGGACTTTAGATGCACAAGTTCATCGTTAACATCCAGACATTGCCGGATCATCAAGGAAATAACTTTTATAAAGCATACTATAAGCTAACCTAGATGTGTAAGTTCAATTATAGGTGCTTCTTTTTGAATTGTATGTGCCTTGTGGAATGTGTGAAAAACGAAATGATGAATGCCAGACTTAGATTTGAAGGATTTGATATATGACATAAGCACATTGAATGAACAGTACTGAAAGCATGATGTGTGAATTGATGCATCTCATTACATTGAAATGCATAATCAAATAAATGAGTTTTGACTGGAGTAGCTAATGTGTGGAAACGAGCTTAAAGCTCAGGATTGTGGACAGAGAGCCACAGGCTACTATAACAATGAGCTCATTATCCACGACAGATATGGGATGGTATATGAGATGAGCCTGGTATCGACAATAGATATAAGACAATAAATTAGGTTGATAGGCGCTCGGTCACAATAAAGAAAAATAAGAAAGAAATCACATGTGCATTTACATATACAATTATACATGTATAATATGAAAGATTGTTCTGAAATTGTTAAATTGTTCTGAAATTGTGATATGCAATGTTGGTATATAGTACTTGTTGAAATATAACAAAATGTGTTGTGGTATTCGATACTGGATTTTGTAATATACTTGTTGAATTAAGTTATGCAGTTTATTTTAGTTTTTTAACTTACGTGAGCACATCAATGATGGTTCACTCACTAAGTTTGTAAACTCATTAAAATTGCAATGTTGATTTTCAGGTTCAAGCAAGATCTAGCTTCTAAAGTGATCTAATAGAATTGTAGTACTGTTATTTCGGGGACAAGAATGACTCAAAGGTCTAGTCAACTGATACCTGTAAAGTCTAAATAGATGTCTTTTTGTATTAACATTCCATGTTATGACACACATTGTCTCTAGTTTGTAATTTTTTTACTATATGATGTATTGGGATTAAGTTCAAAACCGTTATGTATGGTCTACTTGAATTTGGAATGTTAATGAAATATATGACTTATTATGATTGTGAAGGAAATAAGTATTTAGAATGCTTAGGTTATATTGATTCCTCAGACAGTATTAATGTGATTGTTCTAACGTAGCATTTCCGTAGAGTTATATTCTTAACTATCTGTGGATATGGTCGGGCATATGCACTATGAAAGTAGTATGTTACAAGTTTTGATATCAGAGCATGGTTTTGCATCCTTAGGGATACATATATAAGTATTTAAACGTGACATATAGTAATAGATTCATATAGTGATCACAATTATTGTTTGTTATAGGTCATTTGTAATAGGAGATCAAGTTGCAGAATCAATTGATCTTAAGTCTATAGGATCCAATAAAGAGTCCCCAATACCCTAGTCTGACCAAATGCCTTACCGAATTCCTAAGAGGAGAGAATAGAGGTATGATAAACTTAAGAAGCATGGGTTGTATACTTCAATGTAAGTACAAACCTTGTCGAGGCAGAAGGTTGGTCGGAAAAAATGGAAAGGGTGTTTGATCAGATGGACTATGAGTCCGATGAAAGGTTCAACTACGCAGTCTCGTTACTTCAAGGTCTAGCTTATCAGTGATGGAAGACTATCCCTGGTAGTTCCACTCGACCTTGTAGACTGATGTGGAAAGACTTCTTGGAGGTCTTTAAGGAGAATTATATGCCAAAGATCTATTTGTATAGGAAGATGAAAGAGTTTCTCGATCTGAAACAGGGAAATCTCATTATAGCCGAGTATGAGGTGCAGTTTGATGAATTAATAGACTATGCTACTGCTTTGATTCTGACTAAGGAAGATAAGTGTTTCCAGTTTGAGGATGGACTGAATATGGAAATCAGAACAAGGTTGGCTATTACCAAATTGAATAGTTTTACTGAGCTGAGAGTTGCTTTGATTCGGATTGAGCAATTATTGAAAGATGAAAAAGGAGAGTATCGACAAGAGTTTAGAAATAAGAGGCATGGTGAGTTTCAAGCTGACTTTGGTAGAAGATTTAGTAAACACTAGACTGGATCATCACGATCACAAACTAGATTGAGGTAGTTAGGGTTTAGACCGAGAGGCAGTTTTATTCATGCTGATAGTGGTAGAGGTCAAGTGTCTGGAGGACAGACATATTGTAACATGCCGTTGCCCATGTTGAGACTAGAATAGTAAATATGAGAGATTTGTAAGAAATTAGAAAATGCATTTCATGCTCATACATTATATGATATGCTCATAATCATGAATATTGAATTTTTGCACATGAAAATAATTGTAAATGCATTCATAAACATTCCAGGTATAATTGATTTATAATTGAATTGTGAATGTGATTTTGTTGAAAATTGATTTGGAGAGTGTGTTTAGTAATTTAAAATTTTTAAAGAATTTTAGAGAATTTATGAAAATTTGGGTAAAAATTTGGACTAAGAAAAATACCAACTGGTAGGACAATTGACAAATAGCAGTAGAATTAAGATTCAAATGGCAGTGAAAATTTTTATTTATGACTTTGGGATTTAATGACTTATGTAATTGAAGTTTGGAGACAATTGGAGTAGAAATTAGAGTTTATTAGACTAGTTAAATGAAAGAACCTAGTTTGAACCTATAGGAATAGGACATGTGGCAAGTGACATTTGTCACTTGCCAAGCCATGTCCTACCCCATGACTCTTTTAATTTGAAGACTATTTATTTGCTTTCGTTCTTGCTTTTTCATTCTTATTTTTGTAACTCTCATCATCTTCTTCATTCTTCTTCTTCTTTCCAAGAGTTTGCTTCACCAACCTTCATCCAAGTTACACCTTGCTCTCTCCTTCCATTTGCTAGACTCATTTTGCTCTCTTCTTCATTTCTTAAAAAAAACGCAACCGAATCCACCCTAAAATGATGATGGACGTGAGTTGTTTGAGAAGTTAGGGTTGGTGTGTTTTTGATGGATTTGGAGCTAAATCAAGTAAGTGATGCTTTAATCTTTATGGGTTAGTGTAAATGATACTTTATGATGAGTAATTTGAGATTGATGGGTTGGTCATGAAATTATATGTATTTGTTGTGAATGAAGAATAAAGATTGATGATGTCTTGTTTTGAGTATATGATTTGTTGATAATTGATAAGTTGTTGTTGTTGAGATGATTTTCGAGATAGAAAGGTCATTATGATGAATGTGTATATGATGTGTTTTGTTTTTAGTGTATATGATCAAGCATGGATTTTGAATTGTGTATAGATGATAGTGAACTATAATTGGAGTATAATTGAATAAGAAATGATGTGGATATATGTTAGAAGTGATAAAGTAAGCCAAAGAGATGAATTAGGAAGAAATTGTTGATGAAGTGAGCTGGAAGTGTGTTTGATGTAGTGTTTCTATTGAACATGTATTGGTTTTTTTAATATACATTGATCTACAGATATCCAAATAGGATGATTGTTGATTTATAATACACTAGATACGAATAGCTACAATTTTCATGAAGAAAACCAGTTTGAATTCTAGCTCTAAAAGTGTTGAAAATTGTCTTAAAGTTGAGTTTCAAATTTTGTGTCTGTTTCTAAAAAGTATGTAGTAAATTGTATATAAATTTTAGAATACTGCGCCAAATTGTATGAACTTAGGTTATATAGAATCTTAATACATAGATGAACAATTGTTTAAAAGACGAATTTACATAAAAACCTCATTTTCTAGGTGTAAAATGGAAGTGAAGTTCGGAAAAAATTATGATGACAGAAGAAGGAGTGCTTTGGCTCTGAATCAGGTTGCGATTGTGACTTTGCTGGGTGCACGTGTGACCGGCTGGGCAAACGCGGCTGTCTCTATCATGACGCGTCGCGGTCGTGACCTGAGAGTGATATGCGGGTGATGTTTTTATGAACATGTGTTAGTTTTTTGATGATATCTTGAGCTGTAAATGCCCAAATGAGGTGATTCATAATTCAGATTAAATTAGAGACATAATTATACAATTTCTTGTAGAAGAGTAAATTTATTTCTGGATTTAAGACTTTCAAAATCTTGTGTTAAATTGAGTCTTAACTGAGGTTGTGGTACTACCTGAGACAGGAATTTTATCTGGATGTTTCCATAAAAACTAAATGGATATATGCTGAATCAGACAAAGGTATATTCACAAAAGTTGTAGGTCATCCACTTATCTTTTCATTGGTATTAAATTTGTAATTTTTAGATATCTGAGTTGAAATTTATGAGTTGTACAATTTGAGGGTATGATCATGAACTAGCAAAAAGTTCAATTATACAGTCTGTGGTATTGTGAGCATAACGCATAGGATACCAAACCAAATTGACTGATCTTGGTGTTATTAAAAACTTAAGAGATAGACGAACAATTTGCTAGAAGAAAGTATCCTCGAATTTCTTCATTTCATTACGATATTGATCATGGAAAGTTTACCCAAAAGTGTGTCTTAGGAAAAATCTAAATTGAAGAAATGAGTTATCAATTTTGATTTTTATGGTTTTATTAAGGTATAAACCATAAGTATATATGATACTTATGTGAGTTTGGAAATATGTATGATTATGTGATGAGATTAATGGAAATATACCCGGGATTGTCATGAACATGCAATGTACATATTTCAACATGTGCATAAATGCATACTTGTAATTGTGCTAAAGTGTGATATGTGTATATTACTTCTTTTAGAGGATCAATTGGAACGTCAACATCTAGACATTGCCGGAACTTCAAGGCAATAGCTTCAGAAGTAATCTGTGAGTAACCTAGACGGTCTCACTCAATTAATTTTTTGTTTTATATTATGTTTGAATTGTTGAATGAATATGATTTGATTGTGTTGGTTCCGGACAATTGATTGTCCGAGGAGTTCTATATTCGGGACTGTATTAGAAGTGCTACATATATGTGAATGTGATGAAATAAATGATTCTCAACTTGTTTGTTGAATGTCAGACCAAGGTCTGATGATAAAAGTGTTCTGAATGTGAACATGAAATTATATGACTGATTGTGAATATAAAAATATGAAGCATTCCTTTACATGAATGCAAAAGATAAAGGCAGTTATGACCGAAGTTACAGGTTAAAGAGCTGAAGGCTCCTACTGTGATCAGAGCCTTAGGCTTAGTTGTGCATGTACCCGGTATCCATTAAGGGATATGGGACATTATCTGATATAGCTCGGTATCCACTAAGGGATATGAGCTAGAAAAAATTGCACTCGGTCATAACAATAATAATAAATGAAAGTGGATCTCACGAGCATTACATATGCATTTTAATAAGTGTCTTTGATTGATTAAAATGTATTGGAAAATTATATCTGAATGAGAAATGTGTTATGTGATGTTATATGCAAAATGCCAAGATGTGAATTACATGTTATGTGTATTGATGTGTTGCATGAATTGAGTGAACCATTGATGATGGTTACCTCATCTGAGTTCGCAAAACTCATCTAAAATTGCATGTTGACATTTTAGGACCGAGAGAGGATTCTAGCTACTAAGAGACCGTACAAGAAGCTGAATTCTTGTACTTTTATAAAGAAGATATGGCTTAAAGGTTGGTCAGCTGGACTAAAGGATTTAGTTAGATCTTTTGTATCTCCTCTTTCATGTAGTATTTTTGTGTTAGGAGATAATGATGTACATGTACAAATTTTTGAAAGCTATAATGTATGTACATTCCGATTTATGAAATGAAAAGAGGAAATTTGTTTTTAAAAAAAAATTGGTGACTTCTTGTATTTAGTTGATGCCATGATTAAGTTGGATTACTTGCCATGTTATAAAGTGAAAGTGTGATAGGTAACACGCCGTTGTTATAAGGTATGTACTAGAATGATATAACGGTATCCCGGTATGTACCATATAGCAATAGGGACATATAAAAATGTTAAGCACAAAATCGTGTGAAATGCAGATGATGAAGTTCTTGTTTACTATAGGTCATCCTCCATAAGTGAACAAGTGGGAGAATCAGCTGACCTAGGATCTATAGGAACCAGTAGAGAATCCACTATACCTCAACTGGAGGTAATGTCTCCTAGAGTTCCCGAGAGAAGGGAGAGGAGGTATGATAGGCTATGGAAGTAAAAGCCTGTGGATTTCTATATTAGCACAAACCCTGCTGAGGCTGAGGGGTGGTTGGAAAGAACAGAAAGGGTTTTTTATTAGATGGACTGCGAACCAGATGAGAGGTTCGACTATGCAGTGTCCTTACTATAGGGCCTAGCTTACCAATGGTGGAAGACTATTCTAGGCAGTGCCACCAGGCCTTGTAACCTGAACTGGGAAGACTTTCTGAGGGTCTTAAAGGAGAACTACATGCCCAAGATCTACTTGGACAGGAAGATGAAAGAGTTCCTAGATTTGAAGCAGGGTAGGATATCAGTGGCAAAGTATGAGATCATGTTTAATGAGCTGATGGGATATGCTACTGCTTTGATTCCTACCGAAGAAGACAAGTGCAGGAGGTTTGCAGATGGGCTAAACATGGAGGTCAGTACCAGACTAAATATCTCCAACTTGAGTAGTTTCACCGAGTTGGAGCTGTTTTGATCAGACTTGAGCAGCTACTGAGATAGGGACAAGTAGAGTCTAGGCAAGGATCCAGATTGAAGAGATCCGGTGAAAGTCAGAGTGGTTCTGGCAGAAGATTCAATAAGCGTCAAAACAGAGCATTTAGACCACCTGGATCAAAGCAGTCAGGATTTTGATAGAAAGGTGGTTTTGCACAGACTGGCAGTGGAAAAGGTACAGTGCACAGTCAGTTGCCCCCATGTTAGCATTGTGAGAAGAAGCACGGTGGTGAGTGCTGGACTTTATTAGGAGCTTGTTTTCGATGTGGCTCTCTAGAGCACAAAATTAGAGATTGTGCTATCATTTCTGGAGTCCAATTTGGTGTGAGTGGTAGATCAGAGGGTGAAGCTACTATTCAGTAAAGTAAAGGTAGTGGGACGGGACAGAGAGGCCGTGGTAGAGGTAGAGCGAGCACAGGGAGTCCTTCTGTTAGGACTGAGGTATGAAGCAACCGACCTCATTCTTAGGCCCGAGTCTATGCCATAATTAGGCAGGAGGCACAAGACTCTCCAGATGTTGTTACAGGTGCGCTACTTGTTTATGATTTTGAAGCATATGCATTGCTAGATCCTGGATCTATGCGTTCATTCATCGCACCACATCTGGCATCTAGGCTGCATTATAATAGAGAGAAGTTGAAGTACGAATTAGAGGTGAGTACACCAATAGGTAGTACTACAGTGATAGGAGCAGTTTGCAAGAGATGTTTGATTCGGATTGACCAGGCAGAGTTAGAGGCAGACTTAATTATACTACAGTTGAGGGAGATAGATACTATCTTAGGCATGGATTGGCTCGTTGCTCATAGGGCCGTCATAAATTGCTATACCAAGGAGATAGTACTAGAATCTCCTGGTCATCCGAGAGCAGTTTTGTAACACCCCACTCCCGCTGGACCCGAACCCGATATCGACAGTGATATCCGAGTCCGTGTCCCGCGAGGGTGGTGTGCCACATCACTAAACATTCAACAATCAGAGTCGGTATATTTATTTATTTTTTAAACCACATATCATAAAGACATAGAAAGTTGATAACCAAAACGTTCCATTTTATTTTATAACTAATTGATACAAAACAATGTAGTCAACAGAAACATTTATTAGCCACCTTGGGCCCATTTCAAATTACAAAATACAAACCATCCCATTCATTTTCAATTTCCCAAAATTATTACAAACTGAAATA
>JAOQMS010019567.1:0-15848 GCA_027563885.1 Erythroxylum longipes | reverse complement strand
ATATGAATGATGTTGGATATTAAGGATATAACATAATTTATAAATTCCGTACATATTATGTTTAAATCTATTAATCTCATTTATTATCATATTTCAGTTAAAAACAGCTAAATAATGTTGTTATAAGAATTGGAAATTGATTATAAAAATAGCTTCAAAAATAAAAGATAAATATATCCATAAATTCGTTCCTAAATATAGATTTCAATCCCTAAATCCGTCCATCAATAATACAAGGTGATTAACACACAATACAGAATTTAAATAAAACAAATAATCCAAGTGAGACCATCTTAGGTAACTCACAGTTTGCTCCAGATAGCTTATTGCCTCGAGGTTAGGTCATTATAATTGCTCCTCTATATCATGCAACATATACATTTACACACATTACAACTTTGTATAATTACACAAGTACTCATTTATGCACATATGTATATATGGATTATGTACAATGTATGCTCAATGATAATCCTGGGTACATTTTCTTAATACGCTTCTCAAAACCAATTAACATCATCTTTCAATCATTTTTTAATACCTAATGCAGTTTATTTACTTTAATCTCCTCATTCATCATCCACTAGGCTCATTCAATATCTCATTCAAGCCTAAATACATCATAGAAAAGCATTGATAAATCAATAATTTATATATACATGATTTTGGGACAATAATCATAACTTTCGCTATGGCTGTTGGATTAAGGTCATTCAAGTATGCTTTCAAAGAGGACTTTAAGTTCTACAACTTCCGTGAAGACCTCGAAGAGAGATTTTGCCATCAAAAGGATCAAAATTGTACATTTATGTAGATGTCAAAAGAATGTCCGCCCAATGGACTTATGTCCCTTCAAACAAACATGAACGGGGCTGGAACGCTGGAATTCTAGAGAATGTTTGCCCAACAGATTTAAAGTGCGCCTAACAGACATCTATTAGCCATTTTCCATATTTCCAACTCCTATAAGTCACACCTAACAAATCTTATGCATATCTTATCACTCCTACTACAATTCCTCTTCATTCTCACCTCCATTCCAATTCAAAACATCATATAAGATTGTTGATCATATCCCCATAAACAGAACATCAACCAATTCTATACATTCTTCAATACTTCAGCAAACACATTCAACTCCATTGTTACCTTCCCTTTTATCTATAAACTATCATCCTAATTCTCCTCACTTCAAGGCACTATCCATTTCTTTCTCTTTTAACTCACTTTATTTCATCTATATTACAATTACTAATATTCACATTATTACACACCAAAACATAACATATTCATATACACATTCATCTTCAATTTTCTGCACACGTTCCACTTCATTTTTCACCTTCATTTCATTCCTAACTATCACCTTAATTTATCTAATTTCAAAATACCATATTACTCCTTTTTATTAGCTCTAAACTCATGTTAGTTCATCTCTAAAACAATCAAAGAGATTCATCTAATATACCAAGAAAATAGAACATAAATATCCAATTTACATATTAGAATTTCTGCACTTCTTTCTATGTCATTTTAATGATCTTTCAAGTTCACACTCATCTTTACAACAACTTATGAAAGGTCAATCATCTTTATATGCGAAAACAAGACACTTATATGCTCATTTCATCACTCACGATTCATACATATAATTTCATGATCAAGTCATCAATCTCAAATTACTCATCATATTAGTTACATATTAGAATTTCTGCACTTCTTTCTATGTCATTTTAATGATCTTTAACATTACCCGTGATGATCAAAGCATAACTTACTTGATAAGACTCCAAGTTCTTCAAGATCTCACTTAGCCCTAGCTTTCTTCTCTCACATGTGCATCATCATACAAAGGTGGGAGGTTGAGTCTTTAGTGAGAAATGAAGGAGAGAGCAAGATGGAAGCCAATTGATAGATGAAAGCAAGATGTAAAATTGATAAAGGCTTGGTAATTTATAAATTGTGAAGAAGGAGAATGAAGAAGAAAGTCACCAAGGATGTGAAAAAAGATGACAAGTGAAAGATAACAATTACTTGTCTTTCACTAGTAAATGTCATATAAGTCATGTGGGGAGTGGTAGTGCCACTTGTCACTCTACCATGGTCCCATTTGGACCCTTTTTAATAACTAGTCTATTTAACTCTAATTTTTAATCCAATTGTCTCCTAAATTTCAATGACACTTGTCAATGAAACCCAAAGTCATTTATCAAAATTTCTAATACCATTTGACTCTTATTTCTACTACCATTTATTAATTGTCCTACCACTTGGAATTTTTCCTAGTCCAAAATACCTTAAAATTTAGAAAATTTCCTAAATTTCACCAAAATTTCTAAATCAATACTTATACACACCAATTTAATTTTTCAATAAATATTAACCACAATTCATATCAAAAATCACATTTATAACTTAATTATACCTGGTAAAATGTTTATGAAATGCATGAGCAGTCATTTTAATGTGCAAAAATTAATATTCACATATGTATGTATGCTATATTATGCATAAACATGAAATGCACTTCGTAACTTCTTAATAATCTCTCATGTATAATATTCTAGGGTTCTAACTCGTAACATGGGATAATGGGATGTTACAATTCTCCCCTCCTTAAGAAATTTCATCCTCGAAATTCTTACCTGATTTATTGAATAGGTGGGGATATTGTTTCCTCATGTTCTCCTCCATTCCCGAGTTGCTTCCTCACTCGAGTGATTCTTCAAGAGGACTTTTACTAATGGAATTACCCAGTTTCTCAATTGCTTCGTCTGGTATCCCACTATCTTGATTGGCTACTCAACATAACTCAAATTACTAGCTATTTCGATCTCTTTAGTTGGTAATACATGCATTGGATCATATCGGTATATTTTAAGCATACTCACATGAAATACATTGTGTATCTGATACATCTCATTCAGTAAAGCTAACTTGTATGCCAATGGTCCTATACTCTCGATGATCTCATGAGGACCAATGTACCTAGGGCTCAACTTACCCTTTTTACCAAACTTCAACACTCCTCGCCAAGGCGATACTCCCAAAAACACTTTGTCTCCTACACTGTATTCCATATCCCTTTGGTGCTGATCCACATAACTCTTCTGTCTATCTTGAGTTTCTTTGATTCTACTTCGGATCAGTTTCACCTTCTCCACAGTATCCTGAATTAATTCTAGGCCTTCTACTATTCTCAAGCCCTCTTCATCCCAATATAGAGGCAATCGACACTTTCCTCCATACAATGTCTTATACGGTGCCATTTCGATACTACTGTGATACTGGTTATTATATGCAAATTCAGTCAAGGCTATATACTGATCTCATACTCCTTGAAACTCCAATACACATGCTCTGAGCATATCCTCAATAGTCTTGATCGTCCCCTCACTCTTTCCATCTATTTAAGGATGAAATTTAGTAATGAATTTAAACTTCGTACCCATAGCTGACTGTAAACTCTTCCAGAACCTAGAAATAAATCTATGATCCCTGTCTAATATAATCGACACCGGAACCCCATTTAGTCTAACTATCTCATTTACATATCTCTGAGCCAACTGGTCTAGTGAGTTATTCTCTCTCACTGGTAAGAAATGGGTTGACTTAGTCAATCGGTGCACCATAACCCATATAGAATTGTTTTGCCTTGGAGTCTTTGGCAATCCCATTATAAAATTCATGGTAATTCATTCCCATTTCCACTCCGGAATAGGTAACGAATGAAGCTTCCCAACAGGAGCTTGATGTCAAAAACAATAATCATAGAAGTGAGTAAAGATGAATACAAACAACTAAGCATGGAAGTGAGTAAAGCAATAGTATGCAAAACTTGGGTACTTAAAAACATAAATAAAATAGAACTCCTACTCAAGCAATAAAGATTTTGAGTTACGTCAAATCCAATATTTCATTTCTAGTTAACTACAACATCGTAAAGAAATTAAATACAACAACGATTGCTCTAAGTATCTCACAAGATGTAAATGAATTTGTAATTGAGAAATCAATTTGATCAAAATTACAAGACACAAAGATAAAAGGTGTCTTAGGAAAGATAAGGTATTACAAAAGATTTTTATTTAGAAAATTTCAATAATTATTGCATAATTAATTGGGCTTAAGCATAAAAAATGTCAAATTTAATTAGAGTGATTAATATGAAGAAAACTTTTAGAGGTTAAAATAAAGCCTTATTATTGTGACAATTTTATCCCTTCTTTTTAAAGATGAGTATTTTGTACTATATTTTGATGCTTCTTGAGTTAGTTTAGGGTATGTTTTGATGCAAATTGATAAAACATTACCCATTTATCGAGGTAACTTAAGCGATAGAAAGTGGAGCTCATTCGTGAAAAACATGAATCTTTGGAGGTGTTTAAGATTTTCAAGGCAAATGTTGAGCTTCAAAAGGGGAAGAAAATCAAGGTAGTTAATTTTTACAGTGGTGGAGAATATTATGGGCATTATGATGAGAGTGGAAGGAATTTAAGGCCTTTTGCTAGATACTTTCAAGAATGTGGTATTGAAGCAGAATATACAATGTTAGGAACACCTCAGCAGAATGGAATCACTGAAAGAAGAAACTGCACACTTTATGTTACGTTGTGGTGTATGTTGATTCATTCTAGTTTGCTAGAATTTTTATGGGGTAAGGTGTTGAAGATAGCTGCTTATATCTTGAATCAATAACCTAGCAAGTCAGTCCCAAAAACTTGTTGATGGTAAAACCTATCTACTTGTTTTACGCTCAAAAACTGCAAGTGAATAGGTCGTGACTTATAGCTTAAAAAAGCAAATATCGATCCCATAAGGATTGATGCCCAAACACTACTTAATTTTGATAAAATTTTGCTTAAGAAACAAAATTGTTTAATAAAAATAATCTAAAAATTTTAAATAAAAATAAAAATACTAATCAAAATAATAGACAATACTAATGTGTAAAAAAATCAAAATTCAATAACCTAAAGACTAGAGATCACTTTTTTCCCTATTTTGTCTCCCTCCTATTTTATTGATTGAATTGTGTCTCACCTTATATTTCCGAATGTATTAACTACCCTCTCTTAAGGTGTAATTAATTGTCCCTAATTGAATTAAAGGGAATCAATCGGATGATCTCTCAACCTACCCAATGACTCAACCTATTCAACTAGTTATTAAACTATCCTATGGGTGATCAATTGATTAACCGAGATCTCTCTTCTAACTATTCAATTTATGTGATGATTGTAAGTTTATAGCTCGCCAACTCTCGTTGTGCAATCCTACACATATTTAACTTACTCACTCTTTTGATTTGTTGCAAGATAACAAATAAAATCAACAATCATCAAAGATAACTTCATTTAATTTAATAAAACAAAAGTTCTAACAAAATAGTTCAAAAGTAATCTCTAAAACTGAATCAGCCAAACGTGGTCTTCATAACATCATCAACATTCAAATAAACCATTTTACAAAGAATCGAAGAAGCGGAATTGATAGAAAATTGAATAAAATAACTCCTTCTCTTCTTTGCCAAAATCTGGAAATTTTGGTGTTGATATGCTATTTTCCCCAATCTTGATGATGATCCTTGACTTCAATCCTTCCTCAAGGCTCCAAACATGTGTTCTTCACTCCAAAGATGGTGTTTTTATAGAAGGGTTTCGTCTCCCCTTAAGATGGAGGCTTAATGATGCTTTTATAGTACAAAAAACCTAAATTTGATGAAGCCCCGCATAATCGTTCGGATTGCAATTCCCACGATTGTTGGAATTGGCCACAGAAGCACTCCACTTTTCTTCTCCTCTTTGGTCTCTAATTCAATCCCCAAATTGCTCCATCTTCCTTCCTACATAAAAATAGTCAATTCTTTCCCTGAATTAACATCAAACATAAAAGAACAACAATGGAAATCAAACTAAACAAAAATATAGAAAATGAATCCTAAACTACAACAATAATCAACAATTATGCACGAAAATATATGCCAATTACATAGAAAAACGTAGACTAATGCACACCGATCAACATCCCCACACTTGAATCTTTGCTTGTCCTTAAGAATATAGCCACTTAATTCTATTATTTCATCTTCACAAAGATCAAAGAATACAATCCCTTAAAATTAAGCCAACTCAAATATCAAGTTAATGCACATAACATAACTACTTTTTCACTGGTATACACAAGCAAACTCAACAATTAACACAATCTCTCAAAGATAAGTAAAGATGAAAAATGAATTTTCCTCACGGTTTTCACTCATTTCTCTCAAGTGTTTGATGGTTAGTGTTTTGGTCAAACTTCCTTTAATAGACTACACTACTATAGGCTGGCTAATACACCAATTCTCCTCCACAATGATTGCATGCATAAATAGATCAAAAAGACTTCTTTAGGGTTGTAATGTGGTAATGGTTAAAGTGGGTAAAGAGGGAAAAAGGGTTAAGCACAAGCATTAGTAAAGTAAAAAATGAATAAAACAGGATAACAAAATATGTTTCCAAGGTATACAAATATAAATGATATTCTACATTTGTTGATGCTACTCACTTGTTCTTCCTTTTTTTTCTTTTTTTCTTTTCTTTCTTTTTTCTAAATACATGGAAGAACTATGAATAAAAATAACACTAAATACATTGTAATCCATAAGCAGAAATATACTCTACTTATCTCGGTAACAAAAATTTCACAACCATCCCAATTAATGTATTATTTAATACTTTACTAAGCTTATGAATGGGTATGTTAATAAGGTTTAAAGTTGAAAATTTTTGGGTGTTTTCAAGAAACAAAAGGTTAAGGCTCAACGAGGTAACAAAGGATAATATAAAGGGTAGGTCATTTAAGCCAAGGGTTAAAACAAGAAAAAGAGCCTAAATCATCTCTATTAAGCATACATCCAGTAGACTTAAACCTATTCAAAGTAAGTTCTGAAGATAGTAACCTAAGGAGCACTCAACAAAGAAATAGAATGTCTATGAATGGAGTCATATGGCTCAATCCTAACTTTAGCTCAAATGAAAACTCATTATGCATCTCTACAATATCTCATTGTTCAAATGTCAATTTGTGACTAAGCTTATGTAACCAACTACTTTTCATCACTATATTGGTTCACTTTCTACTCAAGTAGCCTAATCCAAGTTCAATCATGCATTCAATCGGATTCCAACTAGCATGACAAAATTTCATTGCAATATTTATATTAATGATTCAAGGACAGTTCCATTGCTAACACAAAGCACATGTTATGTGCCTAAACATGCATCCTATCTAACCAAAATGCAAACAATGCAATTCCGAAAGTCAATGTCACCTCCCCACACATAAAGATCACATTGCCCTCAATGTAACAAGTCAACCACCAAATAAAGGGAAATGACATCAAATCATACAAAAAGAAATTAAAACCAACAAATGACATTAAACCAAACAAGAAATGAAAGCAAATCAAACAAAATAAAATGACACGAAACCCAACAAAAAAAATAAACCAAACAAAAGAAAAGACATGTAACCAAACAAAACATGAAATTCAACTAAAAAAACTACCAAATTAAACAGAAAAGTAAGAAAAGCTTATTCAGATGATAATGGCAATAGTGTTGGTGAAGGAGCTTCAAAATTGTTCCTCTAACATAAGTTAAGGAACCTCCTCTTCAAGTTGCACTGCTCCTTGTGGACTTGCCGCATCTCGTTGATTTGGGATGTCATTTGTTGAGAATTGGCAGCCATCTAGTCAAGGATTTGTCGAAGTTGGTCGACCTCCACTAGTGTGCGTGGTTCCTCTTCCATTGCTTCTAACCCTGGCTTCAGCATTGCTCTATATGTGGACGATCGGGAAGCAGTTGTATTCATGCTCCTTTTTCCCCTCACAACAGTGCACGTCTGAAGATCTCGGAGTTCCATAGAATGGTACTTCAAAATCACAGAATGTCTCAAATATGATATGTCAAACATATCGTGTGGAGTTGTATGCAAATTATCCATATTAACATTATAAAACACACCTAAAGTAGAACCAATATGAGACATTCCAAAAAATGAACTTTTTTTATTAACCACACTCACTATTGATAAAAAAAATCGTATAAGGTGTATTGATTTTAATTTTCTAATCCACGCAACATAAAAAGAAAAGTTTTTTAGCTGAGCATTTGTTGCTTTCGGTTTTATTAAACACAATTAGACATATAAATTTGTGTAAAATTAAATGCTTAGCACTCCGGATTAAGGAATTTGGTGCATTGCATTAGTCAAAATGTTTTTCACTCATGAGAGTGTTCCAATAAGAATCGACATCAAAATCAGTGTGACCATCTATAATTTTTGCATTCGACAAGTTGAAATTTTCACACATGACAGAACAATCAAGTTTAAAAATATTTCAAGTTAACCTAAACCAAACCACATCCATTTCTGGGTTATACCAGACGGTTGTGAAAAACTCTAAAGTTATAGTAGCTTAAATAGGTATATCGCATCGAACAAACCTATTCCACCCTTTGTTTGTAGCTAATTGCTCAAGTTGTCATCTCATTCCTATGCTCTCTAACGATTCAAAATCAAAATACCTAGGAGTGACTATTTCCCTATTTTTAAGGTCACGAAAATGCATACCTTGTTCTTCTGAATAAATAGGGAAAGGAGAGCGGTAAGTCGCTGCTAAATTACACTTGCCTTCACTAGAAAATTCACAGTGTAATTCATCAGTTGGTCCTTGTCCTTGGTGCCATTGTAAGAGGAAAATCTACAAAAATGGGAGAAAAAAGTGAAATTCGACTTTTAGAGAGAGATAGCAAAATCTTACCCAAATCCTTGTGTTTAGGATTGCAAGAATAATGAAAGAATTGAAGAAAATGCAAAGAATCTATATGAAAATTGAAGAGTTTTAGAGAGTGGTCGGAGAAAATTTTGTGGGTTAGAGAGAGAGGGAGTGAAAGTTGGTGAAAAAAGAAAAGGGGAGGGAAACTTAGATGGAATTCCCATGATCGTGGGAATTTCTACAATTCCCACGATCGTGGGATTACACAAGTGTGGGAAAGCTCTCCAAAAATTTTCTAGAGAGTATTCCCACATTCGTGGGAATCACCACAATTCCCACAATTGCGGGATTACTCTCCATAAATGTTTTGGAGAGCCTTCCCATCCTCATGGGAGTCACTATAATTCCCACGATCATGGGAAAAGGTAATTCTCACAATTTCAAACCTTCTTCCAAGCTTAATTTTACTTCTGCATGATCCCACAACCTACAACCACATCAAATTAATATCATTAATAAGAATTTTGAAAAGAAAACAAATTGAAATTCTAACAAAACCATATTAACATCAATGAAACTCAATTTAAACATGATCATAATTAAAGAAATCCAACAAACAAAGAGACAAAGACAATCAAAAGAAAGTAAATATCCATGGGTTGCCCCCCATGTAGCACTTCTTTAATGTCGGTAGCTCGACTCTCCCTGATGCTCATAGTGGCTTAAATGACTAGTACTGTAGGAGCACAGAAACTAATCTTAAACTCTGTAGATGAGTTACCCTAATATGGACTCCATCGTCTCTATTGTTTTCCGTCCTATGCCTTCTCCTGCTGATCATTTCTTCTTACTTACATTCCTAGGGTCCTCAACATCTTACCATCCACCTTGGTGCCCAGATTCTTTGATGACCGTTGGTGGTGAAGGAGCACGATAATTTTTCTTTAGTACCTTGAATGTTAATTGCTCATGTCCTACTCTCAGTATTAATTCACCCCCATCAACATCAATAATTGAACGGGCAGTAGCCAAAAATAGTCACCCAAGCACTATTGGGGTTTCCTCGTCTTCTCCAATATCCAGTCTGTAGAAGCCCACTGGAAAAAAGAATTTGTCAATCCGTATTTGCACATTTTCAATGATTTCCTTCGGTAAGTGTACCGTTCTATCAGCTGTCTTCACCAATGTCTTAGTGGGCTCTGGCTCTCCTAAACCTAGCTTTTGACTGAATGAGTAGGGCATCATGTTAATGCTAGCTCCTAAATCCATAAATGCCCTATCTATCTAAACTTTATAAATACTATACAGAATAAAGAAATCCCCCGGGTCTTCTTTCTTTTGTGCTATAAGTGAGTTTCCTTTTGATATGTGTTCTTTGACCTCTTTTTCACCAACTCCTTCAACATGAGCTTTGTTCAGAGTTGATTGGTTATATCTAACATCTTCCTTAACTCGTCCTCCTTAGAATTCCTCATTGCTCCACTTAATGATGACTTTTGCTGTGCAAAAATCTGATGCAGAACTCCAAGTTTAAGCTTCTTAGTTGGCTCGCTTACTAATTCACTTAGGAAGTAAGTTTAAAGTTTAAGCTTCTTAATTGGGTCGCTTACTAATTCACTTAGGAAGACTTCTACAACAGTTTGTCCTTTTCTCTTAGCTCCATTTTTCTCTTCATTCTCACTATCCTCTTGTTTTGTCTGAGTAATAGCCATAATTTTTTCCTTCGAATTAATTTCAGTATTGCTCAATAGGCTACTTGAATTTTGAGAAGATAACCTGTTAGCGAGTTGCCCTACCTGAACCTCCAGATTGTGGATGGAAGAGGCATGATTCTTCAGGATTTGGTCGAATTTTTCAACCATCCTCTTTTAATTCTCCTCCTGGCTTGCATGTACCCTTTTCTGATTCTCCTCTTAAGCTGCCATTTTAGACCCCAAGCCTTCCATCATCTTGTCCAATTTTTTTTCCAACACTCCGATTCGATTTTATTGGCATCTTAATGGTCCTTGTGGTCTTTGCTGGCCACATGCATTGTTATTACTCTAAGAAAAATTTTGATTGTTTCGTCACCCCAGATTATAAGTATTAGAGAAGGGTTATTGCCTTTCTGTGGCTAGCCTAGGTAACTTACCTATTCAGCACCACCAGCTCCTAATAGGAAACACTCTGCTGAGTCGTGGTTGCTCTGCCCACACAACTCACACTGAACTTGTATCGTCTTAGCTGGTCAGGTAGATGCTCCTTGCATGTTGTTTAGCTACTTCGTAAGGGTCGTGATCTGAGCCTGCAAGGTAGTAAAAGAGTCAATGGGTATTATACCTTCCTGTTCCTTTTGTCCTTGTCTGCTCCTCTCGCTCGACCACAAGCAACTGTTGCTCACCAACTCCTCTAATAGATTGTGAGTTCCTTCTGTCATTTTCGTCATTAATGAACTTCCTGCTGCTGCGTCAATGGTTTCTCTAGTTCTTAGATTCACTCCATTGTATAACGTCTGAAGAAGGAACTCTCTTAGCAGGTTATGATGGGGACAGCTTCTCTGAAGCTCCTTAAATCTCTCCCAAGCTTTGTAGATAGACTCCCCGTCATTTGCTAGAAATTTGCTATCTCCTTGATAATACTCGTCGTCTTTGTCAACGGGAAATACTTGGCAAGGAATGTTTGGGCTAGCTACTCCCAAGTTGTAATATGGCTTGAATTTAACGAGTTATACGACACTTTAGCTTGATCCTTCAATATGAATGAAAATAATCTCAGCTTCACTACATCGTCGTACATTCTGTTGAATCAGAATGTGTCGTAGATCTCCAAGAAATTTGCGATATGGGCATTTGGATCTATATACTATTTTGTAGAATTTTGAGTAGTGCCATCTTTATCTCAAAATTATTTGCTTGGACCACCAAGCTTGTCACTCCTTGAGGACTAAAACCTAGCCTCATGAAATCCATCAAGGTCCTCTCCGGTCCTCCTTACTCTCCTTCTTCAGCCATATCTTGTTGTGAGCAGTTAAGATGCTTTGTCCTTCGTAATTCTCTTTTATGCCTCTTCACGTCGGCAAATTCGTCTTTGCTCACTTATTTTGTGCTTCGTGTGCTCTTTGTGTTCATGCACCTGTAATTACACAAGGAAAAGTATCAAAAACTCTTAAATCAAAGTAATCTAAATTAAACTAGATGCTAAACAATCAATCCCTAGAAACAGGGCCAAAAATTTATTAATGGTAAAACATATCTACTTGTTTTACGCTTAAAAATCGCAAGTGAACAGGTCGTGACTTGTAGCTTAAAAGAGCAGATATCGATCCCACAGGGATAGATGCCCGAACACCACTTAATTTAGATAAAACTTTGTTTAGGAAACAAAATTGTTTAACAAAAATAATCTAGAAAATTTATATAAAAATTAAAAGACTAACTTAAAATAATAGACAATACCAACGTGCAGAAAAATTAGAATTCAAGAATCTAAAGACTAGAGATTACTTTTTTTCCCTATTTTGTCTCCCTCCTATTTTATTGATTGAATTGTGTCTCACCCTAGATTTTCGAATGTATTAACTACCCTCTATCAAGGTATAATTAATTTTTCCTAATTGAATTAAAAGGAATCAATCGAACGATCTCTCAATCTACCAAATGACTCGACCTATTCAACTAGTTATTAAACTATCCTATGGGTGATCAATTGATTAGACGATATCTCTCTTCTAACAATTCAATTAACGTGATGATTGTAAGTCTATAGGTCTCCAACTCTCTTTGTAGAAATCTACACAAATTTATCTTACTCACTCTCTCGATTTGTTATAAGAAACAAATAAAATCAACAATCATCAAAGACAACTTCATTCAATTCAATAATATAGGAGTTCTAACAAAATAGTTCAAAAGCAATCTCGAAAACCAAATCAGCCTAACATGGTCTCCATAACATCATCAACATTCAAATAAACCATTTTATAAAGAATAGAAGAAGTGGAATAGACAGAAAATTGAATAAAAGAACTCCTCTTTTTTACCAAAATCTGGAAATTTTGGTGTTGATGTGCTATTTTCCGCAATCTTGATGATGATCCTTTGCTTCAATCCTTTCTCAAGGCTCTAAACATGTGTTCTTCAATCCAAAGATGGTGTTTCTACGGAAGGGTTTCATCTCCCCTTAAGATGGAGGCTTAATAATGCTTTTATAGCACAGAAAACCTAAATTTAATGAAGACTCGCATAATCCTTCGGATTGTAATTCCCATGATTGTGGAAATTGGCATGATTCCCACGATCGTGGGAATTGGCCACAGATGCACTCCTCTTCTCTTCTCCTCTTCGTTCTCTAGTTCAATCCCCAAGTTGCTCCATCTTCCTTCCTACACAAAAATAGTCAATTCTTACCCTGAATTAACGTCAAACATATAAGAATAACAATGGAAATCAAACTAAAAAAAAATACCAAATGAATCCTAAACTACAACAATAATCAACAATTATGCAAGAAAAAACATACCAATTACATAGAAAAACATAGAATAATGCACACCTATCAAAACTCCTTATGAGTTATGGTCAAGTAAGAATCCAAGCTTGCGCCATTTTCATGTTTGGGGATGCAAAAAAAAGGTGAGCCCTATAATCTGCAATCTAAAAAGCTTAATCTGAAAACTATTAGTGGATACTTTGCAGGCTACATTGTCAGATTAAGGGGTTATATATTATATTGCTGATCTCACATGACCAGAATTATAAAGTCAGATAGAGCTGTCTATTTTGAAGATGAATTTGGTTCAAGTCAAGGGTCAAGAGAAATTGTATTTAGGGAAGAACGCATTCTAATCTCTATACCCATCACTTCCACTCCTACTGATGACCTTGTGATTGAACAGATTCTGGTAGAATCACATAATGAACTTCATAATCAAGCACAGGAAGAAGTCATTGATACAGGAGATGATGAAGTTGTTTTCAAGAGATCATAAAAAACTCGTAGACCTGCCATTCTTGATGACTATATTGTCTATTTGCAAGAACATAAGTTAGATATGGGAGAAAATACTGAACCAGACAATTTTTAAGAAGCCATGAATAGTCCTCAATCTGTGCTATGGATTAATGCAATGGAAGATGAGTTGAGTTCCATGTCACAAAATGGAGTTTGGGAGTTAGTTGAACTGCCTAAAGGTTGCAAACCTATTGGGTGCAAGTGGGTTTACAAAATCAAACATGACTCAAGGTGGACAAGTAGAAAGGTATAAGGCTAGTTGATTTCAAAGAAACCTTCTCACCAGTTTCTACCAAAGATTCACTATGAATCACCATGGCTATAGTTGCTTATTTTGACTTGGAACTCAATCAAATGGATGTAAGCACCACCTTCTTAAATGGAGATCTGTATGAAGATGTTTATATGACTCAACCAACTGGATTTGAGATGATTGTTAAAGAACACTTGGTTTACAAGTGCAAAAGGTTTATCTATGGGTTAAAACAAGCTTCAAGGCAGTGGTATCTTAAGTTTGACATGTTTATCACTACAAATGGCTTCAAGGAGAATGTAGTTGATCAATGTATATATATATATATATATGAAGTTCAGCGGAAGCAGTTTCATTTTTCTGATACTGTATGTTGATGACATTCTACTTGCTTCTAATGATATTAATCTATTATTTGAGACAAAACAATTGTTATTTAGCCATTTTGATATGAAGGATCTTGGTGAGGCCTCTTATATACCTTGAATTTAGAATCTACCAGATAGAGCTACTGGGATTCTTCGATTGTCTCAAAATACTTACATTGATCAAATCTTGAAAAGATTTAATATGCATTCTTGTTCACCTAGAAAGGGACCAATAGTGAAGGATGACAAATTGTCAAAGGCCCAATGCCTGTAAAATGATAAAGAGAGAGATGAAATGAAAGTCATTCCTTATGCATCACTTATAGGCAGTATGATTTATGTTGAAGTATGCACACTCTTTGATATTACTTTTATTGTAGGCATGTTGGGAAGATACTTAAGTGATCTTGGTTTTAGACATTGGAAAGCCACCAAGAAAGTCATGAGGTATCTTCAGGGTAGCAAAGATCATATGTTGGCTTATCGGCAAACTGGCACTCTTGATATAGTTGGGTTCAGTGACGCTGATTATGCAAGATGTGTGGATGATAAAAAATCCACTTCAGGCTACATTTTTATGATGGTTGGAGGAGCTGTATCATGGAAAAGTGTCGAATAGACACTCACAACATCCTCTACCATAGAGGCAGTGTATATGGCATGCTATGAGGCAGCTTGTCAAGCAATTTGGCTGCGAAATTTTATTTCAGCATTGATTATTGTAGAGTCTATTTTGAGTCCGCTGAAATTGTATTGTGATAACTCCACAGTTGTAGCATTCTCTAAGAACACCAGAAGTACTTCTTGCTCAAAGCATGTTGATATGAAGTATTGTTTTATTAAAGAGAAGGTCATTGAATCCCTCATTACTGTTAAGTACATGCCTACAACTAGCATGTTAGAAAATCCAATTACAAAAGGTTTACCTATATGTGTGTTTGTAGAGCACGTCTTTTGCATGGGATTGTTACCATCCAAGCGTGATAGATTAGTGGGAGTTTGCTATTTTGTATTCAATATGTTAGTACTTTATACGGATTGCTTGTGAATTATATATATGAAACATGTATAATGATGTTTACAGTCACTTCTTCTTAATATTGACCTATATATGTTGATGTAAATATGTAGTTTAATGAAATGACAGATACTATAGCACCCCCTTACTGCAGGGTACACACTGGGATGCCCAGGAGGTTATTCAGGTACATATCGTATGATAAGGGCGGGTTACTATCGATCACTACATTCACTTCACATGGCATCATATCATTATTCACTTATAAAGCATCATAAGGAAGTCATAATATTTTAAAACCAACTTTTTCCTCATTTCACTTCACAAAACCGAAAGTCTATATTGTACCTTTAAACACTTACTACATGTACATCATCAGAACCTAGTACAAAAGTACTACATGAAAGAGGAAAATATACAAAGTCTATCTAATCTATCCAAAAATCCCAGCTGACC
>JAOQMS010019487.1:0-15852 GCA_027563885.1 Erythroxylum longipes | reverse complement strand
TAACAAAAGTTAGGTTGATCAGTCCAAACATTATTATAGGATTGAGAATATGAATTAAAGAAAAAATTACTTCCATCTATGATTTTTTAAAATTTTTATAAAACATAAACACAAAACAAAATAAAGAAAGGATCACGAAATAATTGAAAAGAAACTAATTACGAACAAATATATACAAAACTCTAATTAAAATTATAAACAAAAATTAAACAACGCACTCTCCAACAACGGCACCAAAATTAATTGCGCGTCGTAACACTAGTCAAAATAAAATAATTAGACTACTATTGTAGTAGTGGTAAGTCTAGGTCGATCCCATAGGGAGTGTTCGATTAGCCTATGAAATGAAATTAATCGATGTTTAGGTAGTGGGGGGTTTTTGATTTAATAAGAAAATAAAATAAAATAAACCTAATGAAAAAAAATAATGAAAACATATGAAAAATGATAAAAGTGGGGAATTCGGTAGGGATCCTGTTCTTTGGTTCAATCTCGGCCTACATCCTAATTAAACACAATTCACTAATTTTTTATTATTATATCTCTCTTAGCAATTATCGGTCGTAAATTAACAACAAGCTCTGTTAATCCTGATTTTTCTTTAGATCTAAGTTAATCACAAAGAGCTCGTTAATTACCCTAGCTATCGGGAAACCTAGAACAAGCTCTCTAAATTTATCTGGAAAACTGCATTATGAATAAGAAAAATACACCAATTTAGGCAATAATCACACAAGCTCGAATTATTTAACCTAAGTTATGTTATCTCTAATGATTCGAAACCATTAGTCGCTACACATAAATCGGAAATACAACGATTACATATTGCATTCAATTCTAGCAATGAGTTTTCATGAAAAATGATTCAATAGACTATTAAAATCATCATTCAATACCCAATCTAATATATAAACACAAGATAACATAATCAATTTTTAACGAGTGAAAGAAATAACAAAACAATGAAAAATTGCTTAACCCAAGTTGTCGGCGTCGATGTCATTCCGAACTAGCATCGGGATGTTACTCCTCCGTGAATCTCCCAAAAGATAGAACTTAGCCCCTATTTTTATCCCTATCCGAAACCCGTATATTCTACTTCACTGCGAAAACTTTTCTTCTTTACTATTCAGGGCACTATTCATTAAAGTGACTATTTAACATTAAAGCACCTCAGTACTCCTCTATCTTCTCTGTTTCACATTTCATGCAGTATCTAATGCCACACCCTTCTTGCCGCCACTCTCCACTCTACTCCTTTATTTGTTTCGGCCGCCCCCACTCTTCTCTGCTCACTACTATAGCGTGATTTGACAATTTAATGTCAAGGGTTCTCGGTTCTGTAGCTTCTTCACAATTTGTTAAACGCTAGCGTTCTCTGCTCTCTTTTCTGTGCGTCATCGTTTCCTGCTCCTTGTTTCTACATTGCGTTTTGGTCCATATGGTGCTGTGCATTTTGGCTGTTTTTCCTCCCACTTTTCAACGTCATTTTGCTCCTATATCTAGCTGCTTGCATGTCGGTTCATGCTTAACATGTTTCCCCTTTCTTTCTGCCTGTTGTTCCATTAATTAGCCGTGCATGGGACATGTAATTTCCATGCTAAGTTTCTCTTTTTTACTTCTTTGCCGTGATCAGTTAGGATTTTTTTTTCTTTCTTTTCTTCTTCCAGCTATAATTTTCTCTTTCTCACGCTATGAAAACAAGCCAAAATTAAGCTTTAAAAATTGACTCAAATATAGTGCTTTCAACTCACTTTAATTTCTTTGCTTCCAAATTATACCTAAAATAATATATGAATTAAAATAAATATTTTAACCAATTTCATGTTAATAATAAGTGTAAATGATTAAATGTATCAACAATAAAGCACATATCACTGGTCAAAGAAAAATTTTAAGGTTTAAAGGTTTAAATATTAAACGGTTATAAAACTAGTATATAATAAATAAAAAGTAAAATTATAAAAGTAAGTAAAAATAAAATATTATATTGAAATAGAAAATATACCAATAATTTGTTTTGAATTTTGATCAATAAATACTAATATTTTTAATATTATAAAATTTAAAATTTACATCATTTTATTTAGAACTATTTATTTCAAGTATAATATTTCTCTTTATAAAATACATAAAATTGATATTTTAAAAATGTAAAGACTAATTATGAGATCAACTATTTGACTAATTATTGGTGGTTATATATCATTATTATTAAAATTTTATTTATTTATTACTATTAACGTTTAACTTTTATGTTGTGAGTGGGCCACACAAACAATCCTATAGCACAAGGTAATATTTGGAGCTAAGTAAAGCCTCCACTCAACCATTTGGTTCGTAATTGACTAGTCTGATCTAATTTTTACCTAATTGATATTTGGAGCTAAGTGCAGCCTCCACTCAACCATTTGGTTCCTACCTGACTCTATCGTATCAGCCGGTCTGATCTAATTTTTACATTATTGATTTTATGCTCTTTTGTAACTTTAAAATCTTGTCATATTAATACCTCACTATTTTAATAAAAAATTAATTAATTAATTAATTATGAGAGAGTTATTTAACAGTTAAGTGATATTATATTAACAAACTACAATTTTCAAAATATAATTATTAAAATAAAATTCAAACTATAAAATATCTCAATATATTTAATCCTAATTCTCACTGTTTTTGTTTTAAGTTCTTTTATTCTATCTTTGATTGTTCCATTATTTTGTATCGAGCAATTGTAATTTATTTCAACTTTGAAGAGGATTGCTAATTAGGAATAAAGATATATAAGGACTTGTAAGCACCATTAAATTTTATCACTTAATTTTAAATCATTGATTTATTAAATAATTTATGGAAAACATGTTATTATGGTTTATCACTTATACCCTAACGATTACTTAGTATACATCTAAAAGGTATCTATGTAGAATAATATATTGGATCAAAATTTAAAGATTAAATTTGATTATTATACGAAAGGATTTTACAATTTAGAATTGAAAATAATAATTTTAGAATAAAAGTCCTTTTACCAAATTTTCTTAAATAATTAATAAAAATGAAAAAAGAAATTTATACATATAAAACAATAATTTATAACTCAATTTCTTTGAGGATTTTAATTAAGATATAAGTCTTATATTATATATATACTACTTCCTAATTAATACCAAAGTTTACATTGTAAATATTAAGGTAAAATGAATTAAATATGTTTACAGACAATAAATAAAATTAATTTAAATATTTTATTTAAAAATGTACGTGCAATGTATGAATAAGTTACAAGTCTTTAATGATAATAAATTTTGAATTAAATAAAATGTTCAAGTAAAATGTACATACATACGTACATACATACATACATACATACATACATATATATATATATATATACATGCATATATATATATATATATATGGTCAAATAAGATATTTAATTTATAAAATAATGTTGAAATAGCTTAAAATTAAAGAGAAATAAAATGTTTTATATGAGGATGGAGTGTGAAATAAAACATTTTATACGATACTATATCACAAAAGAAGTAGCATAAGGAATAAAAACTTCGAAAGACTTCTCACAAAAGAAAAATAAAGAAGTGTACCAAATATCATGCTTGGCATGCATGCAAAGACAGATACACTTCTTTCTTTAGCTTATTTTGAGGTTAATTTGATTTCAGTATGTAGACACGCTTGTTGGTAAGATTATAGTGGTACTACTGACATAAGTGTGTCTATGTAAGTTACCTGAGTTATTGGAAATCTAGTGATTGTGAAAGATACATCCATGGAGGTGACGGAATAATTGTTGAATTTGAGGTAATATAGACTTTTAGGTTATCATTTAAGACTGAATATTATTTAAATTTGAAAGAGACTTATATTTTATCATTTTTAAGATGAAATTTGGCTTTTATTTCTGTATTGGGCAATGTTGGTTACTGTTGTTCTTTTGTAAATGGATAATTTAGTATTTTTCATGATTCAAAGCTTGTTGATTCTTTATCAAAATGTTGACAACCTTGATATAATTACCTCATTTAATGAATCCTTATATGTTAATTTACAAGGTATTAAAAGAAATTTAGTAAATGATATTTTTTTTCATTATGGCACAAGCATTTATGGCACATCCCTAAACAAAGAATTGAAAGACTTTTGTCAGATGGAATTCTGATCCACTTGATCTATCAAACTTTGAATTTTGTATTGAGTTTCTTTACAAGAAGTAGACAAACATAAGAAGATTAAGTTCCAAAAGATCTTTAAACGTCTTAGAACTAATTAATACAAATAATTACGGGCCATTTCCTACATCTTCTTGGATTAATGGTCAAAAATATTTTATTACTTTTATAGACAATTACTTACATTATGGGTACTTTTATCTCATTCATGAGAAGTCACAAGCACTATACATATTCAAAGTTTTCAAAGCTAAAGTTGAGAATTAACTTGTAAAAAGGATTAAAAGTGTTAGAAATGACTGTGATGGAGAATATTATAGTAGATATGACGATTTAGGTGAACAATGTCCACAACCATTTGCCAATTTCATCAAAGAATGCAATATCGTCCTACAGTATAGAATGTTGGGGAACCCTAGCATGAACAATGTTGCTAAGGGATGAAACAAAACATTGAAAGAAATTGTAAAGAATATCGTTATTCACACTATCTTACCATATTCGATATGGGGAGAGGAATTAAAGACCACAACTTAAATTCTCAATAGAGTTCCAATTAAGGCGATCACTAAAACTCCTTATAAATTATAAGTAGGTAGAAACCCTAGTGTGGAGATTTTCATATTTGTTTTATCCAACTGAGGCAAGACCTTATAAGTCAAATGAAAGGACTGGACTCGAGAACAGTAAGCAGCTATTTTTTTGGGTACTTTGATTGTTATAATCTTTCAATTAAGTCTATTTTTGAGATGGAAAATGTCAAATTCCTTGAGGATATTAAGTTTGAATGGGGAGATAAGGGTAAAGACTTTGTATTTGAAGAATAATTTGTTCCAATGGTTATTATTAACCATGATCAGGTTAATATTTCCGACATTGTTCATCAAGCAACTCTAAAGCAACAAGACAATGTTGAAAATCTCCCTGATCAAGATTAATTAAATATTCTTGAAGGATAAACTCAACAACCTTAAGAAGAAAAGATCCATTAGAGAGGGAAGAAGTACAATTTTGGATGATTATATTTTCTTTCTCCAGGAACATGATATGGACATTGGCATAGTGGAAGATAATCTAATCAACTTCCTAGAAGCAATTGAGAGTTCTAATTTTTAAAAGTAGATTGATGCCATGAATGAGAAAATTGAGTCTATGAGAGACAATGATGTTTGCAATATTGTCCTATTGCTTGAAGGTGTAAAACTTATTGGTTGCAAATAGATACTTAAGACATAGATGAATTTAAAAGGCAATACAAAAAGATATAAAGTTCGTCTTGTGACAAAAAGTTTTACTTAAAAGGAAGGAATTAGTTATAAAGAAACTTTTTCATTGGTTTCTTTGAGAGATTTTTCTAGGATTATAATGTCACTTGTGGCATACTTTGACCTTGAAACATCAAATAAATATGAAGACAACGTTCGTTAATAGTGACATTCATAAAAAAATTATATAGAGCAACCTAAAAACTATGTTTCAAAGCAAATGGTTTACAAATTAAAGAAATCTATCTATGGACTTAAGCAAACTTCTCGTCAATGGTATTGCAAGTTTTATCAAGTTATAATCTATTTTAGTTTTAAGATGAATTTAGTTGATAATTGTATATCCACAAGTTCTATCTATAGGAGTAAGTATATTTTTTTAGTTTTATATGTTGATAACATAATGCTTGCTAATAATGGTATAAGTTTATTATATAAAATCAAGAATTTTCTATCAAAGAATTTTGAGATGAAAGACCTTGGCGAAGATTATTTTATATTATGAATTCAAATATAACAAAATCGTTCTCGAGGTATTGCTAGGTTGTCATAGATCACAGATAGTGGTCTTCTCTGTCATAGCTTCTTTAACTTCCTTAACTAACTTCTTTAACCATCTTAAATTCCATGTTGCTCCCGTTTGGACTTATTTTCTTCTATGGTTCATGTGATGACAAGACTCGAACATTATTTTGTGACACGCATATGTTCAATCTATTTAAATGAACTTGTCAATCTCGAGAGTTTCCTAAATTCAAATATTATCTAAACTCCCTGGCCATGGAGAGATTATGTGCAAGAATATTTCCAAAAAACCAAAACTTGATTGCCAAATCCAATAATTTTGGACTTGAATACGAGTGAAAGTCAAAAAGAAGGGTCAGCTGAAAGCGATGATGATTTGAGAACTATAATCTTAGGTTCTATTGATTAAAATTATCTAGTGTATTCAAGTCATCTTCACAGAAATCTTTACCTAGTGTATTCAAGTCATCTTCACGGAAATCAACTCTTGTCTTCATTATTGCAATTATTTAGTGTCAAAATTTAATTACTGCTGATTAAAAATCATGATATGGTTTTTAGGGTCAAATAGATGCAATTTTAGTTCGTATCCTAAGGACATTGATGCCAACGCATTCTCAACTTCATCTGAAAATTCAATTAAGGCTCTATTATGGATTTCTCAGCTTATGCATAAATGGGGACGCACCAGTTTCATTAATAGAACACAGACGATTACTACAGTCGCTATAGAGAAGACCACAAAGAAGAGAATAGTTGCACCAGAGATCAGTCTTGACCCAAACCCTAAATTTTTGTTTTATAGTTTACGTTAATTTTATGCAATGTTTTAAAAATAGGATTAGGCATCGAACTGATCAAAGAAAAAGTTTAAGTTTTAAAGGTTTAATCGGTGTTAAACCGTTATAAAACTGGTATATAATAGATAAGAAGTAAAATTATAAGAGTAAGTAAAAATAAAATATTCTATTGAAATAGAAAATATAATAATGATTTGTTTTAAAATTTGATCAATAAATACTAATATTTTTAATATTATAAAAATTTAAAATTTATATCTTCATTTTATTTAGAACTATTTATTTCAAGTACGATTTTTTCTCTTTATAACATACATAAAATTGATATCTTAAAACAGTAAAGGGTAATTATGTGACCAACTATTTGACTGATTATTGATGGTTATATATCATTATTATTAAAATTTTATTTATTTATTACTATTAACGTTTAACTTTTATGTTTTGAGTGGGTCACACAAACAACGCTATAGCATAAGGTAATATTCGGAGCTAAGTGTAGCCTCCACTCAACCATTTGACACGCCACCCATGATAGTTAATATTATCAATTAATGCAATTTAAAATAACAGTACACCAAAAGCCTTAGCTTCTTCCCTTTTCTCTATCTTCTCTCTGTTTTTATCCGTATTCTCTCTTTCTCTAACTATATGGTAAGAATATTGCACTAAGTCAATATTTTTCCTTAAAAGTTCCTCTCCTTGTTTCTCTTCCAATCGTTACTCTCTGTTGCCATCGTCAGAGTTACTTCATCTATGTGCGACGAAGCAAGTTAGAGGTTAGGGATTGTGAAAATTTGCTAGATGTTGTGTTAGGTATGGAGGTTTAATGCATATGAGCTTGAATGTGGAGTTTTTAAGTATGATCCTTGCGAGTAGGTTCTTTGTCGTTTTTGTGTGAATACTGGTTTGGGCGACAAAGGCATCCAGCTTTTCACAATTTAGAAGAAACCGGTCGGGTTTTACTTATAATAGTGAAAAGCAAAAGACGAACAAAAACCAGTTTGGTTCGTACTTAATTCGATTGAATCAGCCGGTCCAATCTGGTTCCAATCTGGTTCGGTTTTTACATCATTGATTTTATGTTCTTTCATAACCTTAAAATTTTGTCATATTAATACTTCACTATTTTAATAAAAAATTAATTAATTAATTAATAAACTATGAGAGAGTTATATAACAGTTAATTAATATTATATTAGCAAACAACAATTTTCAAAATATAATTATTGAAACAAAATTCAAACTATAAAATGTCACAATATATTTAATCCTAATTCTCATTGTTTTTGCTTTAAGTTCTTTTATTCCATCTTTGATTTGTTCCATTATTTTGTATCGAACAATTATAATTTATTTCAACTTCGAAGAGGATTGTTAATTAGGAATAAAGATATATAAGGACTTGCAAGCACCATTAAATTTTATCATTTAATTTTAAATCATTGATTTATTAAATAATATATCTAAAACATGTTATAATAGTTTATCACTTACACCGTAATGATTACAAAATTTAAAGATTAAATTTGATTATCATAGGAAAGGATTTTACAATTTACAATTTAAAATAATAATTCTAGAATGAAACTCCTTTTACCAAAATTTCTTAAATAATTAATAAACCAGACATCAAAGTGAATGATAAAAAGAAATTTATACATATAAAACAATAATTTATAACTCAATTTCTTTGAGGATTTTAATTAAGATATAAGTCTCATATCGTACATATACTACTTCCTAAAAAATAATACCAAAGTTTACATTGTAAATATTAAGGTAATATGAATTAATATATGTTTACAAACAATAAATAAATTTAATTTAAATATTATGTTAAAAAATGTACTTGCAATTTATGAATAAGTTACGAGTCTTTAATGATAATAAATTTTGAATTAAATAAAATGTTCAAGTAAAATGTACATATATGGTCAAATAAGATATTTAATTTGTAAAATAATGTTGAAATAGCTTAAAATTAAAGAGAAATAAAATGTTTTATATGAGGATGGAGTGTTAAACTAACTAACAATTCTTATATAGGATGTCAAGAAAAATTATAAATCAAATATCTTATTAGACCAACGACAGGATGTTCAACAAAATGTGCTTGGAGGCTATGAATAAGATATGAGTGTTTAATCAAACTAAATTTTGACTTAAATAAAATGTTTAAGTAAAATGTGCTTTTAAGTTGTGAATAAGATATTAATCTATGACAAGACTAACAATTACTAAAAAGAATTCACAATCAATTATTGTAAAACTTTAAAATTAAAAGATGAATTTCTCGTCATTTAAAAATAAAAAATAAGATACAATTTAATTATTATTAATCATTTGAAGAAAGATTGATTAAACAGGCTTTAGTTCCAAAATTGTTAGCATAAAGTTCTTGTAATCTAATTTATCCAAATCACAAAAGGTGCAACTTGATTTATTCAAACTTAAATTATTTGATTTATAATTTTGTATCTATTTTTATTTGATTTTTAAAATTAATCTGATCTAGATCCTAAATAAATAATTATCGATAAAAGACGTTAGATTTTTTGACTGATTTTACTCTCATTAAAAAGTAATAATAATAATAATAATTTTATTATTATTAATCACCAAATAATCATCTTTCTATAATGTATTGTTATTAAGATTGGATAAAAAATCATATATTTAGAACGAAGGATGTTTGAAATTTTTTATTAAAAATATTTATTCATTTAATTTACTTTTTTATTTTGAATAATTCTTCGAAATAACATATGTTTGCATTTAAAACCAAAGAATAGTAAACCTATTTTATTTATTGCTAGCTTAATCAAAAGAAACTCTAAACTTGTCTAACATATCAGCGTTATCGGACTTGTTCTTCTACTTTTCCAGCTTCTCAGCATGGCTTGACTGTTTCTGTAACTTTTTTATAGGCCTATCAGTGCGGTGCCTAGGTTTCTTTCTCCGGCGTTTGCTTTTCCTTGATACCTTCCGCAACTGCTTGAGGTGGTCTGTACTTCTCCTGGAACTTTATGCCTGAGACGGGGACTTCTCAACAGTTGGTGTCCGATATACTTGGAAAGTGTTCTAAATCACAGTGGTTCCCCTCCGCTGAACCATGTTTCCTTGCAGAGTTCCCATAGTTGGTTCATGATATCTTTAGTTACGTATGCATATTTATGTACGTGGATTTGAAGTGTATTGGACTTTAAAACCTAAATAAATGATTAAAAAAGAGTTAATTATAAAAAATTTCAAACTTTTCTGATTTTTACAATTATCAAATTATAATTTTAAATAGAAAAATACAAAATTTTAATTTTCTCTTCTTTCTCTCTCAAAACTTCTTACTATCATTTTTTTTAAGTTTTATTCTTCATTCTCTCTTCTAAAATTTTGCTCCATTGTTTTGTTTTTTCGATATAAAGTTTTTATTGGCCAAGAGAGTCATAGTTAAGGTTCTTTTCTCCGTTCTCATTTCTCTTCTTCTTTGCAAGCCTCAGAAAGCTTATTCTTTCTTATTATGCAACTATCTGCAGTGGCTCTCTTCGTGGAGAGAGCCCTTGCTCTTAGCGTATTGGGTTTCTCTTGTTTTGTTATCTAAGCTGGTTTTAGAGAGAAATTTCAAGCCTTCTTGTTATTATATGGAGTTAGATTGTTATTTTAGTTTTAGGTTTGGTGAGATTATTAGAAAACAACTGGTTCTAAGATATGGGATGTGCTAGTTTGTAATTGTGTGTGAGAGGGAAGTCAGTGTAGATGTTTTGAATTCTTACTCTTTTGTGATTTAAAGCTTGTTGATTTTGGTGGTGATTGTTATAAATAAGTTTGGAAGAATTATGTGATGTGTCGTATTGATATTCACAGGCCCTTAAATAGGCAAACAAGATACATGGTGTAGTTGATATTACCAGCTAAAAATAACATTCACATATTATTCCTCAAGTTGGAGCATGAAAACTATGGATACCTAATTTGCGAATAAAACTATTGCTTCCCAAAAAATTTGGTCAAAATATCAGCCAGTTGTAACTGTGAACAAACGTAGGTAGTAGTAATGTTACCAGTAATAAGCTACTCCCTAACAAAGCGACAATCGATCTCGATATGTTTCGTTCATTCGTGAAAGACTGGATTTTCGGCAATATGTAATGCAACTTAGTTATCAAAAAACAACCACATTGGCTATCAATGGAAAACACCCAGGAAGGTAAGAAATGACTTAAACCAAATCAATTAACATATTATGGTTATAGTATTAAGTCTATTTGAAGTAGCTGAAAGTGATGCAAGGCACTGTGGTATTAAGTCTAATTGTCTACTTCAGGATCTCCTATCTTAGGTGTTCTCAGCATGAAGGAAGATGAATTTGACAACTTTGTCAAACTCCAGATCATCAACATCCCATTTATGACAAGGAAAATTAGTTCCCCCCATAGGAGCTACTTCTAGTATATCTTCTAAGATTTCCTCATAATTAAAAATGCACATTTATGCATCCATGAGATAATGGCTAACTTTCCATTAATTTCTTCCTTTTTCATTTGTGTGTAGAATATCCTGACTAGCTCATCACATAGAATATCCTGACTAGCTCATCACATACTGTCTCATTTAATTTCAGAAAATTTTCCCAACCAATGGCAACAAATTAAGGAGAGATAGGTATACCTATGTCATCAAACATCATGGGAGGCAAGATCAGCCCAGCAATCAACTTTCTTTTCTTGTACTGCATTTTATATCAAACTTTAGCTTCTGTTGATTGAAATTTTTTTGATGGTATTGATGTCTTTCCTTTTTGTGTAGCTATTTTTATCTTCTTTCCCCTTTTTTTCTTTAGGAATCATCTCTTTATGAAACAACAATTTTTTTAAATAGTTTCTTCGGTCACATGTGCTTTTCCCTTCTTTATTTCTTCCTCTTTCTTTTTCTGGATTCTTCTTCCTCTTTCTTTTCATCATCAGGGTTTTCATTTTGTTCGTAAATTTTCTCGGCTTGCTTTGCAAAACTTCCTCTAGTTTGTGATTGTCTAATCAACCGAGAATGTTCTTCATTTGAATCATCATCGTTTATAACCTAATGCACTTTTGATACTTGGGGCTTAGAGGAGATATGTTCAGTAACATGAGCTTCACCATGACTATCAGTAAAATTTGGAGTTTTCTTTTGTCCTTTTGATCTGATTCGTGCCATTGTAAGAGCAGTGGATGAGGTTTAGAAGATTTGAGATGAAAATAGAGAGTTGGAATGCAGAGAGTCAAGAGCGGCGCTTCGAAGAACAATGAGGGTGAGTATAAGAGAGAATTCTATTTTTGGTATATTAGGGGTTTCTTAAGTATTGATCTTGTATAAAGATAAACAATCATATGCTAATACAGGAAGTTTGATAGTTTGTGTATCTTCTGTCAGTCTCGTATAGCCACTTATCAGAACTTCACGTTCTTCTTTAAATATAAGATCGTTTCTCAATATGCAAAATCTATCTTCAGAGAGTGGCTTGTTGAAAAGGTCAAATACTTGAGTCTCAATAGTAAGATGCAAAAGATCAATGATTCCTTTTAGAATATGATCTCTAAGAAAATGATGTTTGATTTCTATAAGTTTATTTCTGTAATGATATACAGGATTTTTAGAAAGATTTTTAGCACTATTATTATCACATAATATAGGAATATGAGAAAAATTTTGAGAAAAATCCTGTAGTTTATGCTTCATCCATAATATTTGAGCACAATAGCTAGCAACTGCTATATATTTTGCTTTAATCATTGAAAGCGTTATGCAGTTTTGCTTCTTACAGGACCAAGATACTAGACATCTTACAAAAAATTGACAGTGAATACTTTGCTTTTTCGATCGACTTTATCACCTACATAATCTACATCACATTAACCCACTATGTCAAATGAATCAGTTTTTGGATATCATAGTTCAAAATCCATAGTTTGTGGAGATATTGAAATATTCTTTTGACTACTTGATGGTAGCTTTCTTTTGGATTTGATTGAAAATGTGTGCAAAGATACACAATAAGCATAATGTCCAGTCTTGAGCTTGAAAGATATAGTAGGGATCCAATCATTCCTTTACACTTTGTCTCATCCATAGCTTTGCCTTTTTCATCTTTATCAAGTTTAGTTCCAGTGTACATGGGAGTAACCATCAGTTTGACATTCTCAAAATGATATTTCTTGATGAGTTCCTTTGTGTATTTGTCTTGGCTAATGAAGATTCCTTTTTGTGTTTGTTTGATTTGCAATCTGAGAAAGAATGATGATTCTTCCATCATGCTCATTTCAAGCTCTCCCTGTATTAATGCTAAGAATTCTTCACAGAATGATGGATTAGTGTGTTACTATTGCTGTTGCTGCCTTTTGATAGGAACTTGTTGTTTCCAGCTTTTTTGTTTCTTTCTCTTTTCTTCATTAGCTTATTTTTATAAAATCAAGCATATTTTCTGACCATAAAGTTGAACTCGTCATCTCCATCTATTTGCAACTCAGTGTCACTTTCATCACCGTTTGATTCATCAGTATCTTTTAGTGCCATTCCTTTTCTATAGGAGGATACTTCATCTCACCTAAGCTCAGTTTCATAGATCATCGAGTTTTCTCATAGCCAGTCGAGTGAAATAGTATCTAGATCCTTTGCAGTTTCTAGAGCTGTTACCTTAGGTTTCTATTCCTTTGGTAGTGACCTCAGAATCTTCGCTATGAGCTCGTCATTAGGATATATCTTTCGCAAGTTCTTTAAGGCCTTGATGATGTTATTGAAGTGTCCGAAGAAGTTGTCTAGGGTCTCTCCTTGTTTCATGCCAATAGTTTCATATTGATGCACTAAAATACTTATTCTATGCTTCTTTACCTTATTCGTGTCTTCAAACGTGACTTGTAGTTTGTCCCACATTTCCTTTGCTATAGAACAATAGGATATTTTTCATATTCTTCTAGAGATAATGCATAGATTAGATGATGTTTTGCTTTAGATTAGATGATGTTTTGCTTTTTTTAAAAATAGAATCAGTCCACACTTCTACGTTATCTTAATCGGGAAGTGTAGCTCCAACTTTGATGGCTTGCCAGACTTCAATATCTACATATTAGAGATAGATTGTCATTCTCTCTTTCTATTATAAGTAGTTGTTTCCATTGAAGTAAGGAGGCTTTGAGACTGATTGTCTTTCAAAACTTCTCAAGGTGTTTGCCATAATCTATCACGTGTTGTAAAATAAAAAACTATAAAACCTCACTCTAATACTAAATGATAAGCTAACACATGCAAGATGGGGGTAAATTATGTGTGTCAAAAAAATTTTGCAACTTCTTTCAATTCATATAATAAACAGATCCTAATTAATGAATAAAAATAGTAGGAACTTGTCAGACCATAAAGCCTTTTAAATGACAGGAGTCTGTTAGGCGATAGGAGCATTTTGTAGGATAGGACCTTGCTTAAACAAAAGCAGCTTATTGAATAATGAATCCTGTTAAAACAATTTTAAAAAATAAGGTGCTTATTAAAACTGAAAGGAACATCTTGCAAGTTAAAAACTGAAGGGCCCTTTTATAAAAGTGAAGGAGCCTCTTACTAAAAAGAACAAACATGCAATATAATGTGGAATTTTAAAAGAGGGAGAGAGAAGAAGGACACAATCTATTTATGCTGGTTCGGTTTACAACCCAAGCCTATATACAGTCCCCAAGTATCCAACTTGAGTAATTTCACTATAAGAATCCGAGTATTAAATTTGACGAGCCTTTCCATGCTCACGAGTGCATATTTTTCAAGGTTCTCTAGCCTTCTATACTCGAGTTGTATAATAACCTTCTAAAAGCTCACAGAAAAATAAAATAACAATTTCTCTCTTGATAGAGTGATTTCACTTTCTAAGGCTTGATATGAATGATATAAATCTCAATAATATGAATGTTGTTCAAATGTTTCGAAAGTCTGAGTATATTCGTTACTTCATAAATGTTGTTGCTCATCTTTAAATAGTCAATTTCTTCAACTAGCCATTGCTTCACTTGTGTTTTTAGCCAATTAGATCGATTTAAATCTGAATAATTCGATATCATCTTTTCTAAAAATCTTTTAATAATCATGAAGCTAATATACGACCTTCAAATTAGTAAGATCCTTCTGTTAAACCATTTCTAATAAGATAAGTTCATAAAAAAATTTCCTGCAAGAAAGAAAACGTATTTATTATGATTTTATTTCTTTTTGAGAATTAGACCATTAACTATAAAAGGAAATAAATCCAATTTGAATTTTGAAATATTATATAGTTATAATCAAAATCGTTAAATATAAGCCTCTAGCTAACAAAAATGTATGATCGTAGTTTGACTTGCGGTAGCATATTTTTAGGAGACTAACTTGTGTTAATGGATAGCTAGTTAGTGGGTTATTAGTTATGATTAATAAGTTGTTACTAGATTGTAATGAGACATTATCGTCTCATAGTTTGTTATATTCTCTTATGTATAAAAGGTTGGTTTGTGGATGAATGTAGTGAAGTTTTTCCTAGCTCAGTTTCTTACCTACCATTTAGATTTTATTCTTATCAATAGCCTATTCACTTATATACGGTATCAGAGCTGAGGTACACTTCCAAATGGCCAATAATCATGTTGGAGTAAACCTCTCACAACCTTCAATTCCAATTTTTCAAGGTACTAACTACGAAGTGTACAATACCAAAATGAAGACATTATTTTTATCCCAAAAACTATGGGATTTGGTGGAGAATGGCTACAATGAAGATGTGACAACAATTGATAATATTAGAGAACATAGGGACAGTCAGTGCTGCTGTTGGCCCCGGGTCTTCATACGGATTTTATGGCGATTACATGTCACCATTGGAAATTTATTTGAAATAATAATAAATATATTTTACATTGCAATAAAATAAAATTTCAACATTTAAATTTAATTACAATCTAGACAAGGAAAATTTGTGGTGGGATCATAGAATAATTGTAGACATAAACTGAAATTATTCAAAAACAAATGATTTAATAAAAACAATTAATACACAATTAATAGCTAATATCATAATAA
>JAOQMS010019446.1:0-15856 GCA_027563885.1 Erythroxylum longipes | reverse complement strand
TCAATACACTATTAAACATTCCTAACCCGTTCCAAATTACCAATTTACCCTTCCCATAGGTGAGGGGATGTTACATTTTCTACTTCAAGGTGTTTAGTATCATCCAAAAAACGTCAATTTCCTTATTATGTACATCTCATTTCCTTTTATGAAGCTATTATATATATTTACATTTCATGGTATATACTAAATGTTGTTTTAAGCTTCTTTGAATCTTAAAGATGACATGTATGCCCATAGAAGCGGGAGCGATGTCACAACAATCTGTAAAGGATTAGGGAAATCGGTTGTCTTGGAAAATACGTCAATTCCACAGACTTCGTCTGCTCATTCACGTATGCATTAACTCAAATTTTGGTTCATTTAACGGTTTACTAATCTACAATATCTAACTTCTATACTGATTGTGTTTTAGGTAAACCGTTTCATACTGGCAGCTCATCAGGAGAACTTGTCTTCCATACTAAATCTAGTGACTCATTCACTGTATCCTCTACAAGTTTAGCTATAGAAGAAAAGTTGTTGCAAGAGGTTGTGAAAAACCTTACACCTGAGGGAAGAACTATTAATGTTTCAATAGCTGCCTTCAAACGTGCAAGGACCCTTCTCAAGAATCCAAATATCGGGGACTCATTTACCTTTACCGACTCTCATGTCACTTGGAATCTAGATAAATAATTATATCACTATTATTTATCGATGCAATAAACTAGACTCAGCTTTAAAGTTGATTTATTGTTGTATTTGTAAGAATTTGTCAAACAACCTCTTTACTAGTTAGGGGTCAAGCTGTGTACTATTAAGTGTGGACTGTTATTGTTTTTGTTCTACGACTGTATGAATTATTAAACTTCTAATTCAAAGTTCGTACTACTCCATATATCATATTATTATATTGATACAATTATTTCAATTTTTTATAACTAATTTTTGCAATGTTAGTAAATATTAATGATTAATTAATACTATTGTTTAACACTTAAAATTATGTTGTGTGTGTTTTTTCAACAATATGTTGTAAACATTCAAAACAAATCTCTAATAAAACATATTTTAACTATGATATATTATAAAAATGTTAGTTTAACAATTTTGGAAAATGTCAAACTTTTGGTGACAATTTTCAAAAATCATCACTAAATGATCAATCGTCACTGAATGTAGACCATTTAGTGACGATTTCAAGAAGTCGTCACTGAATGCCTAAGATTTGGTGACGATACCCAAATTTTGTCACCAAATCTTGATCTTTTGGTCACACTTCATAATATCGTCACCAAATGGTCACTTTTAGCGATAATGTCATAAACGTAGCAAAAAAACCAAAGGTCTTTTTACTGACGATTTCATATAATCGTTGCCAATTATGATTACTTTGGTGACGATTTCCTGGATTGGTCACCAAATGTTCAACAAATTATGGTGACGATTTCTGAAAAGTGTCACCATAAGTATATTTAGCAACGAATAATAAAATCGTCACATATTGTTGATCATTTTGTGACGATTTTCAAGATAGCGTCGCAAAATGTTTACCATTTGGCGATGAATTCGTCACTAATTGTTGTTCCTTTTATGACGGTTTTCATTTTGGTTGCTAAACGCTTACTTTTAATGACGATTTATAAAATTGTCACAATATGGTTGCTTTTTGTAATGATTTTTTGAACGTCGCAAAAGAAAATGTAACTAAATCAAGACTTTGTTGTAGTGTTTGTAAGAAGAGCATAACCAAATTCGGAGGAATTCAAAAGTGTGCTTTTAGATCTATGATAATCAGTGGAGAAATGTTCCTTAAAGGCTTTCTTATACTAATTCCTCCTAAATTGTGATATGAGGACTCCTACTATTGGACACCTCACACATGTAGGAAAGCACATCCCATATCTTCTTTTAATGCAAGTTCTCTAAAGGGGTGTGGTTTTATTCTTAAGAAAATGCCTACTTAGAATAAGTGGGGATAGTTATATTTCCTTCACTTCTTAACCTGGGGAAAAATAGTATAAGTAGGGGTGATAAATCCATCTGTGTTATAGCTTTTTGAACTTGTATATTTACACTTTAGAAAGAGAGGTGTAATAGACTCTTTAGAGGAGAAGAGAAGTAGATGGGCATGTTAAGGACGGAAACCTTCAACTGGTCAAGGGAAATAATGACGTTCAATATCAAAAGCTGACCTTATAGCGAGATCCTTACAAGAGCATATAGAATATAACCTCCTAAAAACTACTATTCTTATAAAGTGGACTATCTTAAATATTTAAACTCTATATTTTAGGATAAAAGTGGTCAAGCTTTTGTGATTTAGCTTCCTTATAAAGGTGTGTGTAATCCCCTTCTTGTACATTTAATTTAGTTTAATGAAGTTATTTTTATTTCTAAAAAAACCGCTTATTCATAGTGGTTATTAACTTGTAATTTACACCATTTAGATTTAAGAAATGTCCACAATACAATTTTTTAACAATTACCTTTTATTTTACATAAAACTAAAATTCCTAATTTTACCAAATTAACAAAATCAAAATTAGGCATATGATTTAAGACATGGCAAGAAGAATTAAACCTTGTTGTATGTCAAGTATGTTGTATTCAACATTTTGGCCATGTTTGGTAATCAGCTGATTGCATTAGCTATTAGCTGATTCTATCAGCGGTTAGCTAATAGTTGATTATATCCACTGATTTGACTAGTGGATAATATCAGCTGTTTATTAAAATTTTTTGGTAAAATTAGCTATTTAGTATTAGCTGTTTATGTGTAAAATGACTTGTGAGGATATGAATTTAAAAAACTTATAAAAACATGAATACTATATCTACTTAAATATTTTACCCTAATGTAGCAAAAAAACTTATAAGAACATGAATACTATATCTACTTAAATATTTTACCCTATTATTATGCTACATTAAACCCTCATCTCCATTAAGGTATTCCTATATAAAAATATTCCATTATAGTTAATAATGGAATATTTTTAAATTTTATTCAATTAACTTTAAAGCACGTTATTTCAAGATCTTATTTTGGGATTATTGTTTTTAAATTACCTTATTTTGATTAACTAGGACTAATTCTTAATTTTTATACTGTGTTGCTTCCTTTGGAGCATTTTAAGCATCTTTATATTTGTTATAAACAGTTCAAATATGACAAAATTTTCCTTTTAAAAGCAAGAAAAGGAAAACAAGTGGCCTAGATGTAAGTTTGCATCGTGAAACAATCAAAAGTAATAAGGCACAATTGTCATTATCAAAAAGCTAAAGGCAAAACGTTGGTGATACGGAGCTCGTTAAAAATTTGCTGGTTGGGTTGAATAAGTCAACCCACCAGTTGATAACCAAATAAATATATCAACTGTTTGATAATGTCAAACAACTAATATCCTTCTACCAGCTGATTTTTGGCTGAAAAGTCATCATCCAAATAGGCCTTTCATTACTTTTTTTTCTATATAAAAAGGAAGCTTTCGAAACAGATTACAAAATCAGTCAAGAGGGAAACAGGCCTCCGACATATCCTCTAGAAGGATAGAGTGGCACCTAAGGGGTGTAGAATCAAGATAAATGACCCCAATATCAAATTGAATAGCATAGTTGGCTAGCCAATCGGCGCATCTATTGCTCTCTCGATATATGCGTCGATGGATGCCTTGAACGATGGGATTGAGGGCCTTGGATCGGTTGGCTGTTGAAGAAAGCATATGACTTACTGCTGTGGAGTCCATGTCAAGCTCGATCCGGCGATATCCCATATTCCACACAAGCATGAGCCCAGCAAAAATCCCCCAGAGTTTTGCGGACATCGGTGAACACCAACCAAGATTTTGGGTGAACCCTTCCAGCCAGTTGCCTGTACTATCCTGTAGAAGGCCACTTGTTGTGGCTGTGGACGAGATGCATTTGCTGGCTCCATCGGTGTTGAGTTTCACCCATCCCGTTGGAGGTTTGCTCCAGCCGATCCATTGCTGGTGACGAGGGTGAGGGCCGGTATCAGCTTGGTTTCGCCATTCAGTTTCCTTTTGAATTAGACCTGCATAAGACAATATGAAATAGTCGAGTGAGGAAGGCCAAGTAAAATGTGCATCAAATAAGGTCAGATTATGCCATGTCCATATGAACCAACAAGTAGTTCCAAATAGGATCGCCCACTCGTGCTCTTGGACTCGGCAGTGATATTGGAGATTTTTAAGGATCCACTCTTGCTCAAGCATAGTGAAGAAATATTGGGGAAGAACGTGTGAGGGGTAAGTGTTCCACAATTGGCGGGCTTTGACGCAATCTCACATGACATGAATTGAGGATTTAGCTAATCGACAATGATAGCACGAACCATCTATGGTGATATGCTAACGGACTCGATGTTGATTAATGAGGAGTCGATTATGAGCAAGAAGCTAGAAGAAGGAACGGATGCGTTGGGGGCCCTGCCAGTGCCAAATTTCCTTCCAAACCCCATGAGGCAGGTCGTCTTCCTTGTCCATGAGCAGGGAGTATGCGGAGGTGACTATGAATTCTCCAATGTTGGAATAACCCCAGATCAGCTTATCGTGTCCCAAGTAGGACTTCGAGGGAAACATACCGACTATAGCCCTGCATATTGAGGTCAGAAGATAGGATTGAATAGCGTCCCACTGCCAATTACCGTTTACATCCACCAATTGTTGGACACTGAGGGGGAGAGTGGAATCGGGAATTAGGGATGTAGCATGGTGGAGCAGGGGGCAACTTTTCCAAATCATTGACCCGCCTTTAGCTTCCAGCTCGGTGGGGATATTGTTGGCATTAAAGTTGTATTTGGCATAGAGGATTTTAACACATAAAGCATGAGGCTTGGTAATCAGCGTCCATCCTAATTTCGCTAGGACAACGTCATTGGTAGCGTGGATTTTTCGAATGCCAAGGTCCCCCATCTCCTTCGGTTTACAGACTTCCTCCCAATTGACGAGGAGGATTCTGTTTCTGCCATTGGCTGCCCCCTACAAAAAGTGGCACATCAGTTTCTCCAACTCGTCACAGAGGCTGCGAGGCAACCAGACCATCTGTATAGTATAACTGGGAAGAGCTTCGATAACAGATTTGGTCAATGTGATGCAACCAGCCAAAACTAATAGGTTGGCTGACCAACTAAAGAGGCATCGGTGAACCTTGTCAAGGATGTATTGATATGTTTGTTTGCTGGCTCGTTCGTGTAGTAAAGGAACACCAAGATATCGTCCTAGGTTAGTTGTCTGTTGGAAGTTCAGAGCTCTGCTTAATGCCATTGTTGATGAGTGCGGAACATTTTTAGAGTAGTAGCATCTGGATTTATCTTGGTTGACTCGTTGTGCGGAGGCATCACAGAATGAGGTAAGGGTTTCCTGAATAACGACCACTTGGTCCATCGAAGCTTCGGCAAAGAGGATGAGATCATCTGAAAAGAACAGATGAGTTAAAGTGGGTCCAGATCGACTTAATTTGATTGGCTTCCATCTTCCTTGTGTCCCTACTTGGGTGATGGAGTATCCCAGTCGTTCCATACATAGGACAAAGAGGTAAGGCAAAAGAGGTCTCCCTGTCTTATACCTTGGGAGGGTCTGAAGGCGTCGCTGAGTTCGGCATTCTAGGTCACTTGCATAGAGAACATGGAAATGCATTGCATGATGAGTTTAAGTAGCGACGTTGGAATTTTGATATCAATAAGGGTATCTTGAATGAATGCCCAGGACAACCTATCATAGGCTTTCTCAAGATCCACTTTCAGTGCCATTATCCCTTTTAGGCCCGGTTTGCGTTTCATGGTATGAATGACTTCTTGAGTGATGATGATGTTATCTGTGATCAATCTCCCAAGGATGAAACTGCCTTGGGTCGAAGCTACCAGCTCGTCGAGGTAAGGTTTAAGCCTATTAACAATGATCTTGGTGATAGGTTTATAGAGCACAGAGCAGAGTGCAATAGGCCTAAATTGCTTAATCGACGTAGGGGACGGAAGTTTAGGGATAAGAACCATGATGATACGGTTGAGCTCAGATTCTAAGATTTCAAGCCGAAAAATACGCTGGATGAAACGGGTCAAGGAGGGGCCGATGGTCTCCCATTGGGATTGGTAGAAAAGAGTGGTGAAGCCATCGAACCCTAGTGCCTTATAGGGATTCATGAGATGAAACGCTATCTTGACTTCATCAGGACTGGGGGCTCGGTCCAGATCAGCTTGAACGTGCTGCGGGAGGGGAGGGAAGTGACCATGTAGATGTGGAGCTGTGGGAGGGTGGCTGTCATCCATTATAATTCCTCGAGGAAATTGTGCACTAGTCTTTTGAGGCTCACAGGATCTGAAATTAAATTGCCATTGGCATCTTTCAATGAATTAATCCTTGCTTGCTGTTGTTTGTTTCGAGTGAGGGCATGGTAATATTTGGTATTTCTGTCTCCCTGACCTAGCCATTGGCTTCTAGATTGCTGGTGCCAATAAAGTTCCTCTTGATAAAGGACCTGCTCCAACTCCGTTCTTAGGTACTCCTCGAGATCCCGAAGAGAGGCCGAGTCTGTACCGTCGAGATGTTGTTGGATGCCTTCGAGGCGTGCTATGAGCCTCTTTTTTCTATGGAAAATGTTGCCAAAAGTGGTAGAGTTCCAACTTTGAAGGTGTTCTGACAATTTTCGGATCGAACTACTAAAGTCAGAACTGATTGGCTTCCAATGTTCCGCGACAAATTGGCCAAAGCCCGGATGGGTTAGCCAGGCAGACTGAAACCTAAAAGGCGTATTTGTCTAAGGAGAGGTACCACTATTGGTAAACGTGATAAGAAGAGGTCGATGATCTGATTTCAAAAAAGGCAGATGAGTCACTGTTGTGTATTGAATAGCTGAGTGCCAATTATTGCATCAGAAAGCCCGATCCAATCTAGCGAGCATATTGCCTCTTTTCCAGGTAAATCTTGGCCCTGAGAATCCAAGATCATTAAGATTGCAACTATGCACACATTCTCGAAATTGCCGATTGATAGTAGGTTGGAGTCGAGATCCTCCGCGTTTATCAGTAGCCTCTAATTTGGCATTGAAATCTCTACCAACAGCCATGGTTTAGAGGTGATCTTAGCAATTTTTCACAAATACTTCCAGAGATAATGCTGTAGAGAGTACGTCGGGCTAGCATAGATGGCAGTGAAAACAAATGACAGTTGATCCCAGTCTATACTTGCTGAACAAACTGACGGTGAGCAAGCAATATTCGAACCATGATGTTGGGTTTCTAGAGAAGCCATATTCCACCTGAATATCCTTCGGCTTCCACCCGATAGGAGTGAGCAAATCCCAAACTCCTAATGACTTTCAGAGCTCAGATCCCACTTATACGAGGCTCTACTAAAACGAGTAAACTTGGTTTGCGGATACGAAGATAATTCTTGATGATTAGCTTGAATGTCCTTCCTCCAGCCCCTTGACAGTTCCATATTAAGATCGACATAAAACGTGGATTAAAAGGAAGATTTATTCTGTTGAAGGGTTGATTGCCGAAGCAGTCAACGCTCAATACTGTGTTGTCAATAGATCCTGTGGGGTCTTAGCCATTTGGGTATTGGATAAGGTATTAAGATCCTAAGCTATTGTTGAGTCGAGATCCGGATCAGGTGGTCTTAGTGGGGGAATTGTATGGCCACTACTGGTAGAGGTCGATGCTGCATATAGGCCATCTTCATTTGGGTCTTCTTCCATAGCCTTGCAGCCTAATTCCTCCTGTGAGGGTAGAGTAATAGCCTGGTTTTGGAGTATCACGTCGGCATGGGATGGGATCGAGAGGGCCATGTGGTTTGGTATTGGGCTGGTGTGCTCGTGCGGGCTAGGCTTAGAAATGGACAAGGGGTTAATCAGGCTAGTTTTTCCAGTGGCCTGGCTAGGGAGGGGGCCTGGAGGGGTCTTAGGCTAAGGGGGTGGGACGGGCCCATGTCCTTACGTTGAAGAGGCTGGGCCATTGTCGTTTTGGAGCTTGAGTGAAACAACACCAGTTTTGAGTTAGACGTCAGACGTCTCGACCTGCCTTCACCAGTTAGGATCTGATTTAGGGGTTGATCCTGAACGTTTTGCTGCAGCGTCACGTCAATGGTTGGGGGTTGGTGTCGTTCAGTGACCATTGGAGATAGGGAAGAGACCAACGTCTCTGATTCTGACAAGGCTGTGTATATTGATCTTTGCAAGCCGATGGTGGAGGAGCGGGTGTAACGTTCCGGTCTGTGGGCCGTTGAGGTGGGTGGCGTCCGGCGGGGTCTCTGCTGGACTTACATCCAGTCCCTAAATTCCTCCTGGGTTTTGCTTGTTGTAGATGAGTAGCCGCGGTTGGCTGAAGGTGTTTCCGTTGTCTGGTCGCTGGTGGAGGGTGCTGAGTTGGAGTTCTCCGTCTGGCGTGTTGGCCAAGCCAAAGCTCCATGTCCAACCATCCCACAGTAAAGGCATATTTGAGGGAGGCCCTCATAGGCCACTTTGATGACTTCTTCGTCTAGCTCAACGACGGAGCGAAGGGGTGAGCTGAGATTGATGTCCACCGCAACCCGCGTGAAATTTCCCTGGTAAGTTTGTTGAGTGTTGCTGTCGATCTTCACTGTCTGTCCGACCAGGTTGCCAAGCGCGGTGAGGATCGAGGGGTGGTACTTGGCAATGGATAATTCTGGAAATCTTACCCAGGCAACCACATGGGTGATTTGTCCTGTGGAGGGACGAAACGTCGGGTACCATGGTTGAACCGAAAGTGTGTGGCCCAAGATGATCCATGGTCCCTGTGTCAGTGTCTTGATGTAGTCTTCCTCTTCCATGAAGTTGACAAGGTATAATTCGTTGTCGAGGTCAACTATTTTCATGGGTCCTGTGGGTTTCCACATAGCAATTAGTTTAGTTTTAAGCATGGTAAAACGGATTCGGCGCCCTAATAATTTGATCACTACCGCATTAGCCCAAGCTTTGTTTAATTTCCCTTTGAATGTGCTGGAAAGTTCGATTCCCATGCCAAAAGCACCTTGAATGATTGAGATATCCCCGTCTGCTGTTTCAATGGGATCCTCTTCTGGCCAGTCCAGTTCTCTTGTGCCCATGCCAGAAGCATTTTGCCCAGTGACCACCACACTGTAGCTAGAGGGGTTTTGCAGTATTTCTGGTACTGGAGGGGGAGGATCTTCGTTCCGTTCCCTTGTGAGCACTTTTTTCGCCGCATGGCCGTCGTATCCAGCTGCTGTGAGATCATGTTGGGAATTCATAATCGTGTCTTGTTTTTGGCCTTTCATTACTTTTTCAAGCTTTTCATTAACAAATGAATTATCCCACACCTTAAATTTGAACTTAAAATAATGTTTGATATTGTAATAGTTTTAGTATTGCGTATAGAACCAATTATACATTACTTAAGTATATCAATCCATGTTTTTGTTAACATTGTCTACAAATCTCTCAAAATCACTTTTTTAAATATTTCATTACCTACAATTTGTTATAAAATTTTAGTATAATACGTGTCCCTTTATGCATTTTTAAACTAGAATCACATGAATTCATGTTGAATGTTATTAAGTTTCTTACGACATCCCTAAACTTTTATATTCTAATGGATAATCCTAATATTTTTCATGTTACATGGCTAAGATGATCATAGATATAAAGTTCTTTAAGGGTAGATTAGAGGCCATATAGAAGTACCGGAGAAAGTTGGAATTGAGTACCTCGATGTTGGAGTTATTAAGGGTTCCTAAAAAACCTAATTACCTTAAAGTGATAAAGGTCATTTATAAATTCCTAGGACTTAGTCTTGATAGTTTGAAGGATCTTAATATGATATATGACTATAGCTTATTAGAACTGTTAAATGAGATGAATGATTATGATGACATATGTATTGGATTAAAAACTATGTTAAAGATCACTAAGCAAATGCATCTATCATTCTTATAGTATAGCTTAGGTGAAAATAAGTGTTGATGCCATAAGTAGTACAAGTATTGGTACCAATATTTAGAGTTCTGTTCCATACTAACAGGAAAATGGTAAAAGTTGGATAGTACCAAACTGAAACTAGATTTTGGATAATATTTGTTGTTTCACTTGGTACTGCTTGATATTTTAAACACCGATACAATACTAGGTTGATATTTAAAAAAATTTAAAAAATAAAAAGTTCAAAAAGATTTACAAGGACTAAATTGAAATGAAAAATATAATTCTATTAACTTACCAAGTCACTCCTCCCCTTAAGAATCTCAAATTTTAGTTTCATTATTGTCATTTTCCTACTACCGTCAAACGTCATTGCCATCACTTAAGGTGACAAATATACATTCTACGTCTGTTCTTTTTATATGTAACTATTATGACCTTTCTTTTTCATTGTGATCATTCCTAATCCCAAGTATAAATTTCTAAATTTGCTTTTTTGATGTTGTATTTAGGTACATAAATTGTGTGTTATTTTTAAAACTAATCCTATTTGTAAGTTGAATACACAAACATTGGAATATTAGCCATAAATTGTTTATTAGTTTTTTTCTTTTTTCTTTTCAATGCTTTTAGGCATATTGTTAGGAATTGCTAGAATTCTAAGTTTCTTCAATGGCGATTTGTAGAATAAAGGGACAATGGTTAAACTCCCAGTGGAACTGGGCCTCAAGGAAAAAATTATTTCTCAATATAACAAACTTTGTTTGAGATTGACAATAAATATGTATTAATCTTTGTTTCTGATTCTTTGTTTACATCAAGTTCATGTATTAGAGTAAGTAAAAAAAAAGCTCCTGACTTATAAAAGTTATGAAAATTATTGTGCAATACACTACAAGAAAAATGGAGTTTAGCGACGTAATTTATCGACTGAATGTCAAAGTTTTTTGTCAATAAGCTAAGTTAGCGACAGAATTTACCAATGGAATAAGTCATCGGAGAAATGGATGTAGGTAATAATTGACAGTTGAGTACAAATTTTTTGTCGCTAATTTACCAACCGATAGTAGTTGTTCCGTGGCTATATTTAGTGATTGTAATTTCTATGTTACCTGTAAATTTAGTGTCAGAAAAATTTTTTGGTCGTTAAATTTAGCGACAGACAAGTCGTTTCTATCGGTAAACTTACCTACCGATTTCCATTTTCGTCGGTAACTTTATTGACAGATTTTAGTGGTCTATCGATAAATTCACTGCATTTTCGACGGATTTTTTTTCCGTCAGTAACTTTACTGATATTGTTTTTCACTATTTTCTATGCATTTAATTTTATTTGATAATCTTATGATTGATGTATAATTTATATAGTTATCAGTTATTTGTTGATAATATTTTGGTTTGTTTCTACATTTAATTTGTTAAAACAAAAAGTTGATTGATGATATAAAGTAAAAATTATCTTAATTGGTAATAAAAAATTATTGTCTACAACAATAAGTATTTAATTCATACAAAATGACCACAACTATGCTATTTATTTGGTGAATGCGGATACTCTGAATGTTTCAATGAGGTGTTGCCCTTTAATTCATTCATTTCATTACGAAGCTGAGCTATGTACTCCATAGCTTGTTGCAATTGAGTTGCTAGTGCCTGTACTGTGTTTCAAAGCTCATAGACTTCATTGGATGCAGATTGCCTACTAAATGCTGCTGTACTAGATGTGGATGATTGCGAATAACATGTATTCGCAAATGAACCTAAGCTGAAGATCTTTTCGCGACAGTCCCTACCACCCACTGCATGAAGATATGTTTGACTCTCATCAATATTTTTAGACTGCTAAGACTGTCGTTGAATATTTTCTTGTATTTGGTCATATCAGAAGGTAATGTTTATGTTAATAAGTGATAATTATTAAGAATTAATATTAAAGCATAAATTTCACATACATTTAGTTCTCTACATCTAGTGTTGAGGAAGGTTACACCGTAATGTTTCTTAGTGTGAATGTGTAAAAAGAGCTGACAGGGTGTAGGCTTCCTGCCCATATGCTTTTCCTGAATCAGAATAAAATGTTATAAGTGAACTACAATTTACAAAAATTTTGGCAAAATTTTCACTATTTTTATGATATTTACCCCCTGTTGAACAAAAAAAGTAACTCAACAACACAACCATATATGGAACTAGGCATTTATAACATTATCATTCTCCATAATACACATATTTTCATTCCAAAAATCATGCATTAAATTAAATTGAAATACATCAAAGTGAAAAAATCAAAATATAAGTGTAAAGTGTAAATACTTAAAATACTCTTTGCTTGCTTGTGGTGGGTAAAGTTTCTCTGCTTGCTTGTAGTGGGTAAAGTTTCTCTGCTTGCTTGTGGTGGGTAATAGATCCTCCAGTGTGTAATGGAAGACTCTCTCCCCCCTGGTCCTCAATGTTTGTTGGTAGAATTATGCTCTAAAATGGACATTGCCTCAGGTGATGTCCAATACTGCTGCCAACGACTCCATATTTCTTCAGAAATATAAGGAGGTCGTACACCAGTCTTGTGCATTGCACTACCAAAGTCCCTATAACGTGTACAAGCTCATCTCTCCCATACTTTATAAATAACTGTGTCAAATTCAGAATAAAAAAAATCTAAAAAAAGGAAAAATATACAACAAGTATTTATAACCTATAAGAAAATTTTTAAGTTTTACAGGATTTAATTAGGATAAAATCATATTATTTAGGATCCATCAATTACATGGAAGATGAAACCACTCGTCCTATCGGTATAAACACCAACAGAGTAAGATATACTAAATTTTAGAGGCCCTAAGCATAATTGAATGGAAGGGAAGAAACAACTCCCTTCCCATAGGAGCCTACTGTTACGATGAAAGAGCTTACAGATGGTGGAGATCAGATGGCTGACGAATGGAGAAGGTCAAGCTATAAAAGTAAGGAATGTTTTTTTGAGAAATTACAAAATTTTATTAAAGTATTAGAAAGTATACAGCTGGACACGTGGGATAGACCCATTTGAAAGTTCTAGATTGTCTGAGTTATAGCAACGACATCGTATGGAACAAAACAACCGACTTTTACATTTAGGGTATAACAACCTCAACTTTCTAGACTCTTCCTCACCTCTTCGTTTTTGGAAACAGAGGTGGACCTCTGGATGTGGGCTGACGGTGTGTCTCCTCCGATGGTTTCCTCCTCCTTTCTCTACAACATGGAGCTTTCTTCCCAGGTAATAATCTCATCTTCCGCCATTGCGATTCCTTACCATAATTAGGGCTTTCTAGGTTATTTCCCGTACTCCTCAACTATTTTTATTTTAGAGATCAGGAGAATCAACTCATCAACGATAAATCTGAAGGGAGGATCCTCTGTTAGGTAAGGTTATCCACTTAGATTTCTCCCTTCTTTTAGGTCTTCCCGAATAACATATCCAAAACCTGATGAATCTATAGTAATCCTTCATGAAGCTACTACGAATGAGGCATACTAACAACTCCCTTTCATGTTCCTCAGGTAAGTAACCAAAACCCCTTTTATTGCAGTAGTTTACTATGAGTATTTTGAGAATAGATATGCATGATTACTATCTATCCCGATTTGAACTGAAATGAATTGAACTAGTTGAGTGTTGCTCTTTTTTTTCCCTCGAAGAGTAGAAGATGAACTATGCATGATCTCATTCTGAACTATTCTGATATGAACCTAGGTTGAATGATAGGGATTACTGGACTATTTTAGATTGAATTAGGTTGAATGGTTGAATGATCTTACTATAGTAGCATACATTAGGAAATAGTAAGGATTATAATCTCCAAATGAGAGCTATACCTCTACTACAGTAAAGGTTCAATTGATTTATAATCAGTTGATCTCTTATGCTAGCAATTGTGAGATCTATAAGAGAGGATAGCGAATTAAATTTCCCCTTGAATCTTTTGTTATTCCTCTCCTTCCATACTGCTTGAGTACATCTAGTCACCAAGATCATTAATATATCCCTGTCAGTTTTAGAAGTGTGCAGAAGAGGTAGCTTCAGTAGAATGTCAGAGAGTCTACAACAGTTAAACCCAGGGACACACAGTCTAGAGATTTTTGTCCAAAGTTCTTTAGATAATGCACACTCGAGGAAGAGGTGTTCACTAGTTTCATCCTCTAGATTGCATAGGATACAAATCTTAGATAAGGATAGGAACTTCAGCCTTTTCAATGTGCTGAGTCTGTCCAATATAGCTAACCAGAGAAGAAAGTTAGCATTAGGTCTAAAAACCTTGTTCCAAATTTGGGAATACCATCCTACTCTGTTTACTGTCCCATTCCTCAACTTCTTAACTTCCCTGATAGTTATTTCTGAAACTGGAATCCCATACCATAAATAGATATCACTTTCTCTGAAACTTCTAAATTGCTGAATAGACAAGATTCTTATCTCATTTGTTGAAAACAGCCAAGTACCATTTCTAACTATTTCATGAAGCTTTTTTTTCTTAGGGAATCTCTCCAATAAAGTTATAGCCAACTGATTTTAAATTAAAGTTCCCTTCCCTATCCAATTGTCAGACCATAAGGATATTCTTTCTCCAGTCTTTATTTGGCAAGTAATGTGCTGCTGAACTTTATCCCTCATTCTTAGGAGTTGGTTAAACAACCAAGAGTAGCTATCTTTAATCTTTAGAGCCTAAAAACTCTCACCATTTAATATATAGATGTGGATCCATTTGATCTACATTGATTGTTTTTGTCCTAGGATTCTCCAAATCCTCTTGGTCATAAGTAACCTATTTTTCTTGCTCATCGAATCCAGTCCTAATCCTCCTCATTCTTTTGATTGGCATACAGTCTTCCAACTTACTTTTGCTATTCCTTTCTCACCATTAAATCCTTTCCACCATAGAAACTGTTTCATCTGTTTTTCAATAGTTTTAATAAGCCCTTTGGAAAGAAATAGGTAGGAGCACCAGTAGAGTTGCATTGACATAATGACCGATTTCAGAAGCTAAAGTTTTCCTCCATAGGATAAGGCTCTATTTGTCCATGAACCTAATCTTTTTTGGATTTTTTCAATTAATGGTGGACATTCACAGAACCCTAGCCTCCTGGATTGAATAGGAATCCCTAAATAAAGAAGAGGAGGGTCTTTGACTTCCATCCAGTAGCTATAGACAAGGCATTAGCAAGGTGAGATGCACTTTTGGAGAGCATGAAATAATTCCTTTGAAGGTTAATACCCAGACCCGACAATTCCTTGAAATGGTTGAGTGTATTCATTAGAAGAGAGACTAAATGAACATTTGCCTTGCTTAAGAGAATAAGGTCATCTACAAAACATGAGCTTGTTAGAGAGAGTTTCTTGCATTTAGCATGGAATCTAAATCTGGAGTCCTTAGAAGTATTATGCTTCAACATTTGGGTAAGGACCTCCATAAAAATTAGGAATAGATAACGGGACAGAGGATCCCCTTGTTTTAGTCCTTTTTTTCCTTTAAACATCTCTGAGGGGCTTCCATTTATTAGAATACCATAAGAGGTAGTATAAATGCACTTTTGAATCCACCTTATAAATCTATGGGGAAATTTCATGGTTTCCATGGTTTGTAGTAGAAAACTCCAGTTAACATTATCAAAAGCTTTATGTAAATTCACTTTGATAGTGCAATTTTAAGGGCTTTTGCTGCGATTATACCCTTTTAGTAGTTCTTGTACTAGTAGAATATTATCCCTAATATCCCTGCTGCTTATAAAAGCTCCTTGATTCTCACTAATGAGTAGGTGTAAAACCTCCTTCAATCTATTTGCCAAAATCTTGGCGATGATCTTATAGAGGAAATTTGTATAAGAAATAAGTCTATAGTCACTCTATGAGGTCGGGTTGGAATGTTTAGGGACCAGACAAAGGAATGTCTTGTTAATCTCTTTCAGCAATACACCTTTT
>JAOQMS010019426.1:0-15858 GCA_027563885.1 Erythroxylum longipes | reverse complement strand
ACATGTTTCCCATACATCTCTATGTATATGTATATTACTTACAAAAGAATCTCGGTACCTTATGACTAGATATATAACGATCATAAAAACTAAACTCTTTATTTTTTATTCTTTTTTTTAACTTTTAACCTCCCAGGTGCATGATCAAGGATTTCAGTAGTTGGGACCCCACCATTTTAGTAGCTACCTTCATCACGTGTGGTTGTGTAAGTAGTTTTGCTTGTGCATTTGTTTTACATGTATTTCATAATCATGAACATTTTTTGAACATCTTTGTAAAGATAAATTGTAAATGTTTTACTAAGTATAGTTCATCATCTTCATAAATATATCCTGATCTTGGTTTTGTGAAAATATGGTTATTTATAAATTTTCTTTTCTTTAACTAAATGCATGAATATGTTTGACCTTTGAGATTGTTTCTGAATGGACTTGGAGTCCAAAAGTAGTAATGGTGCTTTGGATAAGTGGATAAAAGTGTTTTGAATTGCTTTTCAGGAGCTTAAAATTTTTTATTTTATTAAATAACGGTTATGATGTTGAAATTTTTAATGAAGGTTACTTTGAAAAACTTCCACTACTATTCCTTTTTTTCTTTAGATTGATTTTAAAATATTTTGAAGAAAAGGGAAAATGCTTAGCTTCAGGGGAACTTTCCAGTTGGATTGGATGTTGACTGGAGGGTTTTCATAAGGCCAAACAGGTCGCCTAGTCATCAAGAAAGGGTATGTCATTAAAGTTGAGACGTTTAGACTGCAGCAACAACTTCTAAGGAAGTATTTAATATAAGATTTTTAAACATCTCTCCTAACACTCCTTTTAAAATTTTGTCATCTATTAATTCTGAGGAGTTGGAAAGAGTAAAAGAGCCCTTAAAGCTCATGATGCTACAATGATAAATGCTTATTTGACTGTAATTATATACCTATATTTAATATTTTTGCTTGTTATTTAATAGTTTTATAGTATTTTAGTACTTAATTTACTTCAAGTGCATTTATAGGTAGTATCTACCTTTATAAAATAAAGGGAGAAGAATTTGAATGAAATTGCGGCATGAAACGAAGATTTGAAGTAACTTGGACATACACGAACGTGTACAGTGACTGTGTAAATCTTTGTAAATGTGTGAAGATTGAATAATCTTGGTTTCGGTCATATGGAGTTACATGCCCATGTATATTGATATACACGGTCATGTATGTTGCCTGTGTAAGTCTTTAAGCCAATGTGAAATCGCGAATTCAAATGTTTTTGGATGATACATGGTCACTCACATACCCATGTATGTTGATTGTGTATAACTCAGAAATCCTATTATTTACTATAAAAGGATGTGCAAAATAGGGAGAGTCAAGTTTTTAAGTAATTTTGAGTTATAAAAGACATAGAGAGGTGATAGTTCTGATCAAGGGATGAGGAAAACAAGAAGATAATATGAAGAGATTAGATAAAGTGCTTCATCTAATCTAACTTTACAAAAAAGATCCAATAGAAGAAAGAAGGAGATTTAGAATTATGATTTCTTTGTTTTCTATTAGTGTTTCTGCATATTTTCCATTGATTTTGTTTTCTATGGATAGGAACTATACTTGTTTAGTGTCTAGGTGTGATGAACCTTTAGGTAGTGATAAAAATATGGTTTGGTCTTTTATTTAATGCAATTTTATTGGTTGATTTATTGCGATTCAAGTATGTATTTAATTCTTGTTTTAATATATCCAGAATATCAGTGCACAATTTGATTTCATGTGATTGAGATTGAGAAATCCTCTTGTATGAATAGATCTACCATAATTTGAAGGAGTTGCATGCAAGCCTATAGATAGGTCAACATTAATCCTCTAGATTAAGGTCAAACCTAATTGCAGAATTCATAAATCGATAATTCAATCCTAGGGGCTTTAATTAGAAAGATTTCCACAATCAACTGATGGATTAATTATTAATAGTCTTGAGAAAGATATTAACATAAGACAGGAATTTCCATAGTCTTATAATATAATTGCATGATAAAAGGTTATTATTTAAAGTTTTCTTATAGGGATTCATTACCTAAACATTAGTATTTGATATTGACATCTTCTTAGTATTCTCCTTATTCTACATTCATTATTATTTTCAATCTTAGTTTATTTATTTAGCTTAATTTTTAATTAAAATTCACAATCTGATTCAAAGGTTAAATGATAGAAAAGGGTAATTACTAGTACTTACAATCTTTGTAAGATCGATCTGTATTTGCCTATGCTAGCTACAGCTACACCATACACTTGCGATATTTTTTATATTGATAAAACCTATCAATCAAGTTTTTGACGCCGTTGCTGGGGACTAGTAACATTCAAAAAGCTAGATTTTATTACTCTAGCCATTGTTCTTTTATTATGCTTTATTTTTGTTTCTATATTATTTTACTTGATTGACTCATTAGTTTTCTTTTTTCTTACAAATCTTAACTTTTGGTCAGTTTATGACATTAAATAATCCAGCAAGCCTAGTTAATATGATCCAAAAATTGAGAGAACAATGCATAGAAATCTTTGTATGACACAATTGAAAGAGTTTGATCTAGATCATCAAATAGAAGAATTGGAATGTCAGGTTGAAACAGAAGAATCACAAACAATTGTGGACTAACTAAGGACAATGTTTGAATATGCTAAACTAGACTTAACTAGATCAAAGTCTAGCATCGTTAGACCGACTATGAATGCCAACAATTTTAAAATCAAACCTAGGATTATACAGATAGTTCAGTAGTCTATCCAATTTGATGGACTACAAGATGAGGTTCTAAATGAACTCATCTCAAATTTTCTGGAAATTTATGACTTTTAGAATAAAAGGAGTGAATGATAATGCGATAAGGCTATGATTATTCCCGTTTTATTTAAGGGGAAAGGCTAAGCAATAATGTCATGATCATCACTAACAACATAGGATCAAGTGGCAGAGAAGTTTTTATTGAAGTAGTCCATCATCCGCGCCCCCCCCCCCCCCTAAACAGACAAAGAATACCAAGTTGAGGAATGATATCTCCTCTTACTCCCATTCATAAGCTCTATACAATACATAGGAGAGGTTTAAGGAGAAATTAAGAAGATGCCCACATTATAGTTTGCTACTTTGGATGTAGATCCAAACATTTTATAGTGGGCTTACTCAGAACACAAGATAATTGACTGATGTAGCAATCAGTGGTACTCTCAATAACAAGGCACCAGAAATCACCCATGACTTTATTGAGGACATGGCAATGATAGCTACTAGTATGCTTTTCTTGAGGAAAAATTTATAAGCTAGCAGGAGTATATGAAGTGGACACAATGGCGTAGTTGGCACACCAAATGGAAGCATTAAGTTAAAAAATCGATTAACTTAGGAAGACTCTATAAGGTCAAGATATATAGTAGGAGGTGTGCAATCTAGATCATTAAGGTCAAATTTATCAAATAGTATAGCTTGAGCTTGTGGATTATCTGGGGAATGCCCCTAGACTCTAAAACAATCCATATAGAAATATATATAATCTAGGACAGAGGAATCACCCTAACTTCTTTTGGGGAAATTAAGGCCAAGTAAGGCACAACCATCTACCAGGATTTCAGTAACTAGCACCTAAACCTAAAAAGCTTACCCTAGAGGAGATGACATTGAAATTTGTTCCAGAATCAGATATAAGACATCAGAGAACCGAGGATTCTATACATAACTTAGAGGTCTAGATTGACCTACTGAAAAAATATTATCTGAAAGACCAGGAGGGAGTTTGTTTAGTACTTCAGAGACAAATTCTAACGAACATATGAAAGCAGTCACCCTTAAGAGTGGAAAGGAATTGTAAGTGGATAGTAAGATATAAAGTAAGAAGGAGGATAGCAAGAAGAGTCAAGAAAAGGCTAAAGATAAAGGGCATCCCCCAAAAGTCAATAAATTTTAGCCCACCATCCCATATCCAACAAATGAAGAAAGATCACATGGATGAGCAATTTGGTAAATTCCTTATTCTATTCAAACTTCTTCATATTAACTTACCATTTGTTAAATCTCTTGTGTATATGCCCAAATATGAAAATTTTTTTAAGGAGCTACTATCCAACAAGAGGAAGTTAGAGGAGTTGGCTACTGTGAGACTAAGTGAGGAGTGTTTAGCGATCCTATAAACTAAGTTACTGGAGAAGTTTAAAGATTTAAGGAGTTTTACTATCCCTTGTTTTATTGGTAATTTGGTAATAAAAATGGATTTAGCTTATTTGGGGGCTAGAATTAATTTGATGCCATATAAATTATTTAAGAAACTGAGATTAGGGGAACCTAAAACCACTAAGATTAGTATACAATTGGCTGATAGATATGTTAAATATCATAGGGGTATCATTGAGGATGTTTTTGCTAAAATTGATAGGTTCATGTTCCCAGTGGATTTTGTAATACTTAATATAGACAAAGATATAAAAGTACCTTTCATTTTAGGTCGACCCTTCCTAGTTATAGCTAGAGCCATTACTGATGTTAGTGACGACAAACTAGTTATTATGGTGGGAGAAGAAGAGGTCTCTTTTAAGATATCTAATTCCATAAGAGACAAGTGCAATGATTCTTGCTATTTTATTGATACTAATGATTTGTAACTTCAAACATTATGTAAGAGATTGTGCCTAAAAACGTGCAAGATTTATTTAAGAAGAGGATGAAATGAGGCCAATAAGCCTCTTATGAGAAAGAAAGAGTTTGAAGGAATATAAAAAATATAGAGATAAGGTTGAAACTCGCCATTTAAGAACCATAAGAGCTAAATTTGAAGAAACTCCCTAATTATTTAGAATATGTTTTTCTTTAGAAGGAGTCAAAATTGCCTATAATGATTGCATCAACTCTAGAGGTGGATCAAAAAGAAAAACTATTAAATGTGTTTAAGGAGTATAAGAGGGCCATTGTATGGAAGATCTTTCATATTAGAGGAATCAACCCTTCCTTTTGCGTGCACAAGATTCTAATGGAGGAGGAGTCTAAATCAGTGGTACAACCTCAAAGAAACCTAAATCTTAATATAAAGGAAGTAGTAAAGGTATAGGTAATTAAACTCCTAGATGCAGGTGTGATTTACCCTATTTCTGATAGTTCATGGGTGAGTCCTATACAAGTGCTAAAGAAAAGAGGAATGACAATGGTATCTAATGAAAAGAATGAGCTGACTCTTATGAGAATTATCACCAGATGGAGAATATGCATTGATTATAAGAAGCTGAACGATGCGACTAAGAAGGACCATTTCCCTTTGCCTTTCATAAATCAAATGTTAGAATGGTTAGTTGGACACATATATTACTGCTTCTTAGATGTACTTTCGATTTACCTTAAAATCCTAATTACTCTAAAGGATTAAGGAAAAAAAACATTCACGTGTCCCTATGGCACGTTCTCTTATAGGAGGATGCCTTTTAGATTATGTAATTCACCTACTAAGTTTCATGCCTTTTGGATTATGCAATTCAATATTAAGTTTCAAAGATGCATGATGCCTATCTTTGATGATCTAGTCAAGGATATAATTGAGGTATTTATGAATGATTTTTTGTTTTTGATGGTGCTTTTGATTTATGCCTTCATAATTTAGAAAAAATGTTAAAAAGATGTGAGAAAACAAATATGATGTTAAACCAAGAAAAATGTCACTTTTGTTAGAGTAGTACTCTAAAGGCAATCACCTTTAGCATTTTTGTCCAAACTTTATTTTGATTAATAAAACGAAAGGCATTTTCATTAATTTGATATTTGTTTATATATGAATTGACATTGATCTTAAATCAAATTAATGAAGTCCATGATACAAAATATAGTATGAAGGAAATCATGATGAAATCATGGTAATGAGGTTATAATAAGATTCCTATCGTGTGAAATTAGTATCTAAATAATCCCTAGTCATAGGATTAATAAGACAAGACATTATTAATCCAGACAGACTAGTACATATTATACTCCTTGATTTGATCAAGCAGTGGATCTCACAAACTGTAAGCATGAGATCTTTAGAGTTAATACGTGGATGCTTACTAAGGTTAGTAAGTACATCGGATGACCCGCTATGAGATTATCATATGGATGATCTATTGAATGTCAATGATTAATCTCATTATAGCAATGATGCAAATATCCTTATACTTAAGGTACTCAAAGATATCTTGGATGCGAATCTTGTGCTTTGACATCATTCCTTATTACCTCAAGATGAGGTCGCTCTTAGGGTGGTGATTGGGTAGAGTTATTTGTATTTGAAGGTAATTGGGTAGCCAATAAATGATTCACCACTACTAATAGAAGGAGATGATACCCACAACCTCTTGTCTTGGTCATTACTCAGGAGTCTCTGGACAGAGCAATTATGTGTAATGAAGAGATTCTTTAATGACACTAGAGTAATGAGAACCCAGGATAAGAACTAACATCACTTGGACTAGATGTGACGTAGTCAGTCTAGTGGGAGTTGACTTATAGCCCATACTCTAAACCAATTGGGGTATAGGATGGTGAAAGGAAAAATTGCACAGTAATTTTCTATGGAAAGGTTCATAAGTTAGATAATTAACTATTGAAGACTTCGTGTGTTAATCCACTTATAATCCGGCAAATTGCATCATGAAACCATTTATGATTCGCTTGAAGGAAGAGTTAATTCAAGTGCCTAAAATAACTAAGAACCCAAGGGTCACACATAAAATATCAAATGAAAAACATAGTGTGATTGCCCAAATTTAAGTAGGCCACAATCGTGGCCAAAAGCAATCCTATTTCTTAATTAGGCTATAATCATGGCCTTGTTGGCCACGATCGTGACAGAGGGCACGAATGAGTACATAAGTGAGTTCTTCACTTATGTATACAAGGTCTTACCACTTCTTACACACTCAAGTGAGAGAATAAGGGCTCTATAAAAGTTATAGAGTGAGAGAGAGGTATCAAGAACCTTGTTCTTGCAATTTATACAATTGTTGTATGAATCAAAGTGCATACAATAAGATTCTTGATCTACCTTCCATTATTTTGAGCATCTACTAGAACTCCTCTAGTTTGGTGCTCAAATCACCCTTATACATTGTTTCTTCATCTTCTTTACACATTCTTGGGTGATTAAGGACGGGTTTGGTTTTTGCAACAACCCAAACAAGGAGAAGAAATAAGAAAGGAGGAGAAACAAAAGGTAAAAATTTTATATTTCATGTTGTTTTACATTTCCATGCATGCATGTTTGATTATGTGATTTGTGGGTTGTCATAGTGTTAGAATCTAGATTCCGACGCTTCCATTGTATACGTATGCATGTGATACATGAAACCATGGCTAACCCAACAGTGGTATCAGAGCAAGTTTATACATGTAATAGATGATGTATTGAACATGTGCAACGTGTTTGTTAGGTTGTGACTGACATGTATGTTGATTTGGAATAATTAGTGTAAATTGTAGAATTTTTTTGTGATTTTCTTTTTCAAAAATGTTTATAATATGTTATATTATGTTTTTGTAAAAGGAAATTGCAATTTAATGTTATTTTTTTATTTTCTTTCAAATTAATAGCCAGACTGTTCATATGTTGGTTTCTGGGAATTTTTGAAAAACTAAATGCATGTACTGATTTTGAAAATTTCGTAATAATTCTAGATTTTTCTAATTTTCTTTCACATAAATGTTTATAAGGTGTCATGTTATGTTTGTGTAAAAAGAAAATGCAATTGAATGTCATTTGCTAGTTTATTACAAATTTAGTTCAGCCTGATGCATGTATGAAGTTCTGGAAATTCTTCTGGAAATGTGATGAACATGCATGCTTGTAAATTCCATATTAATTTTTATAAAAATTGTTTTTATAAATTTTATGCATGAATATGCAAGATGAGATGTTTCCACATGTATGAGATGCATGAAACTTATTGTTAAAGTGGCTATCTTATGCATGCATGGTGTAATATTTGACTAATGCTAGAAGTAATATGATAAATGTCATACACATGTGATGTGTTGTCTTATTCCAATTTATTAATAAATAAATCCTAAGAATTAGGCTCTAGAAGTTTTTATTAGACAAATTTAGAATGTGTATAAGACTCTATAATTTTCGCAGAATTAATTGAATTTCATTCAATTAATAAATAAAGTCAAAGTCAACATTGGTCAACTTTTGAAAGTTAATGAAGTTAACTTAATGACTTATAATGTATGTATTTCAGTTATGAGACCTAAATAAAGTTCTTATGTGATAAGAAATATATTATTTTGATGTTAATAGCATGCTTAATGTGTGTGCTTGAAATTAGGGCTTCAAAAATTTTCCGAACATCGAATAGGTCCCTTTAGTATCTAGTAGGTTCACTTATTTATCTTGATGATTTTGGCCGTTAAGATAATTTTGGCTAGTGCCGAAATTGTTTAGATAAATTTGAGATGACCTAGGGATATTATAGATGACTAATTGTTATATAGGAATTTTAGAAACCCCTAGGGATTAATTTATAATTAATCCAAGTAGAACATAGCATTTCTAGTATGACTAGATAAAGGCATATAAACTAAGATTAAAGTTTTTAATATGGACATCAAGATAATTGAATTTTACCTAAATGAATCATATTCATAACTCAGATTAGCCAAGACTAATACTAGTACTCGATTAGGTTCAAGAGTTGAGTTGAATCACAAATTTTAGATGCATAGTCAAGTCACAACCTAAATTAAACCTCCTTTATATGGTACATGCATTAGATGTATTTTAAGGGTAGTGATAGATATAGGCTCAATTTAACGGAGTTGTCCATAATCAAGATCATCCAAGTATTGATGAGACCAAAGGACAAATCCCTCAACCAAATATTAGGACTTGCCCTTCCATTAATATGGCAAGAACCAGAGTTCTTTTAGAGTTAGGTTGTTGGGAAAACCCAAGCCTGCTTTACAAAAATATGTTTAAACTATGGAAATTAGATTTTTGGATTAATGGGTTAGTCCTAACTAGAAGCATTGATTTGTTAGGCAAACCCAAGGTCAACATGGATAGAGGAAAAGTTGGGTTATATACATGGGATGTATAGAAATTAAGAGTTGATGACCCAATGAGTGTGCTAAATCAACAGTTGATGGCACAAGTCGATAATTGCATAAATGAATGTAATTGGTATGAATGATACCTACCGATTGACCTAAGGTGGCTTATTGGCAAACCCAAGGTCATTCTTTATGACATCGGATATCACCCATTAAGAAAACTATAAGTTTTCTCGAATTCATAGTGAGGGATATAGATTTGAATAAGAATAATGGGACCTATAATGCATGTGATTAAATCCTTTATTGATATGCATTAATATACATTCTAACATTTTTCTCTCATTCTTTTAGGTTATTAAATCGCACGAAGTCTTCTAGTATAAATTTACACTCCTTATTAGATTCCAACAAACTCACAGGACCTAACTTCTTGGATTGTATACAGAATTTGAGAATTGTTCTCAAATAAAAAAACTACGATATGTCCTAGATGAACCACTTCCTGATCCCCTACTGTCGATGCATCTGATGAACATCAAAAAGCTTATAAGAAGCTACTGGATGATAATAAGTTGTCTAGCTGTATAATGCTAGCCTTTATGTCACCAGAACTGTAGAAGTAGCACGAGGCTATGGATGCCCATACCATAGTCTACCATCTGAGTAAACTGTTTGATGAGCAAGCTCGGTCTGAAAGGTTCGAGACCTTAAGGTCACTTTTCCATTCTAAGATGGCTGAAGGATTATCTCCAGTGTAGTATGCACTGAAGATGAATGTATAAATTGAGAGATTAGCTAGTTTAGGCTTCATAATGGATCATGAATTAAGTATAGACTTAATTATAACTTGTTTGACTGATATTTATTCATAGTTTTTTCTTAACTATCAGATAAACCAAATATCCACAATGATTCCTGAGCTGATTAATTTGCTCAAAATAGCTGCGTAGACTATCAAGAAAGACAGTAAGGTTGTGATGCTGGTGGACTCTGCTTCTGGTTCTCAAAAGAAGAACCAAAAGAAGAAGAAGAAGTCCAAGAAGCCAGTAGGAGGTGTAACTAAGAAGAAGGCAAAGGAGACAACACTAAACGGGATATGCTTCCATTGCAACAAGGAAGGATGTTGGAAGAGGAACTGCAAAGCTTATCTGGAGTCACTGAAGCAGAAGAAGGCATTAGATGCCCCACTGTTTACTTTAGGTATGATATTTTTCATTAAGGTTAATACTATTTCTGATCATAACATTTAGGTATTAGATACTGAATGTGGCACACATATATGTATTGATATGCAGGGTCTCAGGGATAATAGACCACTCAAGAAAGGAGAGATGGACCTACGTATGGAAAATGGAGCAAGAGTTACAGCATTAGCTGTAGGAACATATGTTTTGTATCTTCCTATTAGGCTAGAGTTAGCTTTGGAAAATTGCTATTATGTACCCGTTATGACTAAAAACATTGTATTTGTTTTATGTCTTAATAAAGCAAGAATTCATTTAACTTTCTCAGCAATGGTTACTCAATTAAGTTAAATGAAATGTTATATGGTACAGCTACATTGTGCGATGGAATTTACATATTAGATATGTACAATCCAATTTTAAATATCAATGACAATAAAAGACAAAAATGAGATAACTTAAAATCATCTTACTTATGGCATTGTCGACTTCGCCATATAGGTGAGAAACACATGATTAAGCTATACAAGAAAGGTAGCTTAGTTTCATTTAATTATGAATCATATGACACATGTGAATCTTGCTTGTTAGGCAAGATGACTAAATTACTTTTTAAAGGAAAGGGTGAACAAATGAATGGGTTATTAGACCTAATACATTCTAATGGATGTGGTCCAATGTCTATTCATGCTAGAGGTGGTTTTGTATACTTCATTACTTTTATTGATGATTATTCACGATATAGGTATATGTATCTAATAAGATACAAGTCTGAAATGTTTGAAATTTTAAAATAATTTAGACATGAAGTAGAGAAACAACTTGGTAGAAGTATAAAGCACTTCGATCAGATCGAGGTGGTGAATACTTAAACAAGGAATTTCTAACTTATCTTAGAGAAAATGAGATAGTATCCCAGTGGATTCCACCTTACATACCACAACATAATGGTGTGGCTAAAAGGAGAAACTGAACTTTGTTGGGCATGGTAAGGTCGATGATGGACTTAGCAGATCTATCGAAATCCTTTTATGGTTATACACTCTAGACTGCTATTTATGTGATAAACAGAGTCCTTTCAAAGGAAGTTGAAGTTACTCCATATGAGATATGGACTAAAAAAAGGCCTTATCTTTCTCATATGAAAGTCTGGGGTTGTCCGGCTTATATGAAGCAGACTCAATCAGAGAAGTTTGAAGTGAAATCTGATAAATGTCTGTTTATAGCATATCCTAAGGAAACAATTGGATATCAGTTCTATAATGCTTTAAAACATAAGGTGTTTGTCTCAAAGTATGCTGTCTTTTTATAGAAATAGTTTCTTCTAAGAGAAGACAGTGGGAGAAACTTGATGAAGTTCATGATGCTCAAATAGATGCAAATCAATTTGCTGAACCTGAAACTGTTGATCATAAAGATGAAACAACTGTTGAACCTTTTGACACACAAAATGTTTGTAGGTCAAGTAGGATATGTAATGTTCCAGAGAGATATAGATTTCTCGTAAGCAAACACAATGGCATATTCTTATAGAAGACGATGAGCCTACAACCTATGAAAAGGCTCTGAGGAGTTTAGAATTTGAAAAGTGGCTTCAAGCCATGAAGTCCGAAATGGATTCCATGTATGAAAACCAAGTATAGACTTTGGTTGACCCACCTGAAGGGTTAAAACCCAAAGGGTGAAAGTGAATTTTTAAGAAGAAAATTGACATGGAAGGTAATGTGATTATCTATAAAGCGAGGCTAGTCACTAAAGGTTATCTTTAAAGACAAGGAGTCGATTATGACGAGACATTTAGCCCCGTAGCTATGCTTAAATCTATTAGAATAGTCCTAGCCATTACTACTTATTATGATTAAGAAATATGGCAAGTGGATGTGAAGACGACTTTCCTAAATGGAAACCTAGTTGAGGATGTATATATGATACAACCTGAGGGCTTCATATCTAGAGATGGCAGAAATGTATGCAAGCTTTAAAAATCCATTTATAGATTGAAGCAAACGTCTAGGAGTTGGAACTTCCAATTTGATGAGACAATCAAAGAGTTTGGTTTCTCACAAAATCCTGATGAACCTTGTATGTAGAAGAAGGTTAATGGGAGTGTTATCATATTCTTTGTGTTATATGTGGATGACATGTTACTAATAGGAAATGATGTCTCAAGTTTGCAATCAATCAAAATTTGGTAGTCCCAGAATTTTTCCATGAAAGACCTTAGAGAAGTAACTTATATATTAGGTATAAAGATTTATAGAGATAGATCAAAGAAGTTACTAGGTCTTTCACAATCAACATACATAGATAAAGTGCTAAATAGGTTTAGCATGGAGCAGTCCAAGAGAGGGTTTCTTCCCCTGACTCATGGGATAAAACTCTCGAAATCTATATGTCCCTAGATGCAAGATGAGAGGACTCACATGAGTATGATCCCGTATGCTTCGGCTATGGAATCAATCATGTATGCTATGTTATGTATAGAACTTGATATACCATATGCTCTAAGTGTTACGGTAGATATCAATCGAATCCTGGTAAGGGTCACTGGGTGGCTATTAAGAATATCCTAAAGTACTTGAGAAGGACTAAGGATGTTTTTTTTTATATACGGAAATGGAGATCTCGTAGTGAGTGGGCATACAGATGTCAGTTTTCAATCTGACCAGGATGACTCCAAATCCCAGTTAGGTTATGTTTTCATACTGAATGGTGGAGCAGTTAGTTAGAAGAGCTACAAACAAGAGACGATTGCAGATTCGATGATCGAGTTAGAGTAAATTGTAGCTATAGAAGCGAAAGAAGTTGTTTAGATCAAGAAGTTTATTATGAAACTTGAAGTGGTTTCGAGCATAGTGGACCCAATATTGTTGTACTATGATAACAATGGGGATATTGTTCAAGTTAAGGAACCAAATTCATCAGAGGTCCAAGCACGTACTCAGGAGATGTCACCTAATTATGGAGATAATTGATAAAGGTGATGTAAAGATTGAGAGAGTACCCACGGATCGTAACATCGCTGATCCTTTGACTAATCCACTTCCTCAGATAAAAATTAATTCTTATGTACCTACCTATGGTATTAGATATAAAGGCGATTGAATTTAGTGCAAGTAGGAGATTGTTAAAGTAGTGCTATAAAGGCAATCACCTTTAATACTTTTGTACAAACTTTGTGTTGATTAACAAAGCGAAAGGCATTTTTCATTAATTTGATATTCATTTATATATGAATTGATATTGATCTTAAATTGAACTATTGAAGTTCATGATACAAAACATAACATAAAGGAAATCATGATGAGATCATGATATGAGATTCCTATCATGTGTAATTATGTTATTATCTAAATAATCCCTAGTCATAAGATTAATAAAATAGGACATTAGTAATCTAAACAGACTAGCTCATATTATACTCCTTAATTTGATCAAGCAGTGGATCTGACAAATTGTAAGCACGAGATGTTTAGAGTTAATATATGGATGCTTATTAAAGGTAGTAAGTACATCAGATGATCCTCTATGAGATTATCAAATGGATGATATGTCAAATGTCAATGATTAATCTCGTCATAACAATAGTGAAAATATCCTTAAACTTGAGTTACTCAAGGATATCTTGGATACGAATATTATGCTTTAACATCATTCCTTGTTACCTTAAGACGAGGTCGCTCTTACGGCGGTGATTAGGTACAACTATTTGTATTTGAAGGTAATTACGTAGCTAATAAAGGATTCACCACTCCTGATAGAAGGGGATGATACACACGGCCTCTTGTCGGGGTCATTACTAAAGAGTCTTTGTCCAGAGCAATTATATGTCATGTAGAGAGTCTTAAATGACACATAGAGTAATGAGAACCTAAGATAAGAACTAAGATCACTTGGACTAGATGTGATGTAGTAAGTTTAGTGGGAGTTTACACATAGCCCATACTCTAAACTAAGTGAAGTATAGTATGTGAAATGAAGAATTACACGGTAACTATTTATGGAAAGGGTCATAAGTTGGATAATTAACTATTGAAGAGTTCTTGTATTAATCCACTTATATTTCGACAAATTGGCATCATGAAACCCATTATGATTTGCTTAAATTAAGAGTTAATTCAAGTGCCTAAAATAACCGGGAACCTAAGAGTAACACACATAAAAGATCGGATAAAAGATAGTCTGTATGGTCAAATTTAAGTAGGCCATGATTATGACTCATAAGCCACGATAGTGGCCGAAGATGAGCCTATTTTTTAAGTGGGCCATGATCGTGGCCTTGTTGGCCACAATCGTGATAGAGGACACGAATGAATACATAAGTGAGTTCTTTGTGGCCTTGTTGGCCACAATCATGATAGAGGACACGAATGAATACATAAGTGAGTTCTTTACTTATGTACACAAGGTCTTACCACTTCTTACACACTCAAGTGAGAGCATAAGGGCTCCAGAATTGTTCTAGAGTTAGATAGAGGTATCAAGAATGTTGTTTTTGAAATTTCTACAATTGTTGCATGAATAAAAATGTACGCAACAAGATTCTTTATCTATATTCCATCATTTTAAGCATCTACTAGAACTCATCTAGTTTAGTGCTCAAATCACCCTTATACATTGTTCGTTCATCTTCTTTGCGTGTTCTTGGGTAGTTAAGGAACGGTTTAGTTTTTGCAACAACCTAAACAAGGAGAAGAAACAAGAAAGGAGGAGAACAAAAGGTAAAAGTTTTATATTTCATGTTCTTTTAAATATCCGTGCATGCATGTTTGATTCTGTGATTTTTGGGTTGTAATGGTGTCAGAATCTAGATTTCGACACTTCTGCTGCATATGCGTGCATGTGATGAATGCAACCATGGCTAACCCAACAATTTTATGATACAAGTGGGCATAGTGCTAGGCTATAAAATTTCTGATAGGGGGTATTAAGGTAGGTCAAGCAAAAATTGAAATTGTAGATAAACCATTATCCCCTTCCTCGGTTAAGGCTATAAAAAGTTTTTTAAGATATTCAGGCTTTTGTAGAAGATTTATTAAGGATCTTTCTAAAATTGATAAACCTTTAACCAAGTTATTAGAGAAAGATATGCCTTTTACGTTTACTTAAAAATGCTTAGATTCTTTTAACATTCTTAAATCAAAGTTAACTAACTCCCCAATTATGGTTGCACCAGATTGGAATTTATCGTTTGAGCTAATGTGTGATGCCAGTGATTTTGCAATAGGTGTAGTACTTGGACAGTGAAAGGACAAACACTTCTAACCAATTTACTATATATGGAAGAATTTGATGGATCCTTAAGAGCATTATACCACGACTGAGGAGTTGCTAGCAATGGTTTTTGTGATTAATAAATTTAGATTTTATTTATTTTTGTTTAAAGTTATTGTTTATACTAAACATTCTACATTGAAATACTTGTTGACTAAACCGAATGCTAAGCCTAGATTAATTAGATAGATTTTTCTGCTGCATGAATTTGATCTATAAATTTAGGACAAGAAAGGAGATGAAAACTTGGCAGTAGATGTAACACCCCCTTACCATAAGGTACGCACCGGGACGCCCGTAGGTCATTCCGGTACATATCCTATGATAAGGGAGCGCTACGTGCAATCACTACAGT
>JAOQMS010019415.1:0-15858 GCA_027563885.1 Erythroxylum longipes | reverse complement strand
TGGAATGAAATGAGGAAGAAGTTGATTTTAAAATATTGTGGTTTTCTATTAATGCTTTATTGTTAAAAAATTAATGTAATGCCATGTGGAGTGAATGTAGTGATCGCAAGTAGCTCACTCTTATCATAGGATATGTACCAGAATGACCTGCGGGCGTCCCGGTGCGTACCCTAAGGTAAGGGGGTGCTACACATTGCATAATGAATAAGGTTTACAAATGATAATGGGGATAACAGTAAGGGCTTATTTACATCTATGAAACGTTAACGTGAAAATTACACTTTAACCAATGTTTAAAGAAATAATTTTTAAGATTACATCAAAGTTTGGTTTGACCACATGTCTTAATTGTGACATCATATTGACTAAATTGATGACCCAAGTACTAGAAATTGCTAAAAACTTAACTTATTTAAGATTTATGTGCTATTAGTACTATTTTGAAAATATTAACGTATAAAGTGATACGGTAGCTAGTAGTAAGGACTAACTTAGACTTTTTAGAAAATGTTAGGGGTTAAGTTGTACCTTTTACATTTATTAGAATAAAAGATCAAGATAGCAAAATTTTTTATGAAATTGACTATAAGGAGGAAGGAAGGTTGAGGAATGAATTATAGGATAAAGTGAGGAGTCAAATAACATATGTCAAATTTGATTATGTAGTCATGTTTGATACACTCTTAGGTAGCAAAACCACTGATAGTTTTTATTAACTTTTATGTACATGGTTGAGGTATATGAATGGGAGTTACTTGGTGTATAATTATAGACTAGTACAAGAGTATAGATAATTGTATTAAAGTGGTATTCCCCACTATAAGACATAGAATGTATTTATGGAATATACTAAAGAAATTACAATAGAAATTTGATGCACATAAGAGTTATCAGAAGTTGAAAGATGCATTTATGGATTTTGTGTGTGATTCTAAAAACACCAAAGAATTTGTGATAAAATGGAATGAAATGGTTAAAGAGCTTGACTTGAAAAATAATTCATAGGTTAAGTCTTTGTTTAATGATCATATCATGTGGGCTCTAGCATATGTAAGGGGAATTTTTGGTTAAAATGTCTACGACATAAACAAGTAAAGGTATGGATACTACTTTGATGGCTATATGCATTATGGATACTACTTTGATGGCTATATGCATACCTGTAGCACATTGTGACAATTCATTAAGAAATAAAATAAAGTAATTAGTAAAATTATTAAATATAGTTTAATTACTTATAGACAATGAGTAGTGTATCACTGTGACATGATTTTATATTAAGAAGGAACTTAATATCATGGTTGGTGAGACATTAAAAGAAGATCGAAAGATTTGAATGAAAGATAATGTATGACAACTAAAGTTATATCCTTTTACTTGTTCCTGGTATTGTGAATAGAAAAACCAAAAATTTTATACGATATGTTATTCATTATTTATTCATGATGGAAACCATATTGTTTATTAGTTGAACGGATACTCAAATGTAAATTAATTGTATTTGAAGACTATTCCATCCAATTTCAAGTAAACTAAATGATTTCAAATTTTAGTACATCAAAATATATGATTTTATGTAGGCTTGGATTATTTATAAATGCCCCTAAACATGGCCATATTGAATCCCATATATGCAGTTAGAGAAGATACAGAGTAGTACACGACAAGTGACACAGGGTTATTCCTAGGCTTGATCCCCAATACAGCATATTGTGATTAGTATATGCATTATAACATAGTTGTGTTAATGCCTATATTGGGCTCTAGATTTAGGTACATAGTTTCAAATGTAGGTTTATTTTTTCCCCTATTAATATATTTATTAGGTTCATATTAGTACATTAAATAAAACATGGTCGTGTTCATAAATGGAGAAGAGACGAATAAATATATATATGAGGCTTTTAGTCACTTCAATTTCATTATATATAAATATTTAAGCATATATGAATAGTTTAAACTTCACATAGTGTGTAATTTTCATTAAATTCATCACTTAAGTTTTTTGAAATTACAAAATTAAGTTTAGTATCTATGTCAATTAGTTAATTATACATTAGTTGAAAATTAGGGAATAGAGAAATTATTGAAAACATTTCACAATTCTATCAAATTGTTGATAAACTAGTGCAATTAGTTTTATGTTTCATGTATCATAAACTTCAATTTCATCCAATGCTATGGATCTAAGTTTTGGGTACAATTTTTTTAATATTACACTTTTTTGGAATTTGGCACTTACATGTTTCATTAGTTATTTATGAAAAAGATAATTGTGTTTATCTAAAAAAATGAATTGACAAAATATATGGTTTTACATTGAGAATTCTTGCTAAATTTAAGTAAGAAAACTATCCTAAAATGCTCAATGAGAGTTTTACTACAAATGGATATATAGTTTTTTTTACCTATTTGAAAATAAGGGTCTGTTTCTATCCTTATTCTTATATGAAGCATATAGGAATATATTTAAGTGTGCAGTACCTTTAATTTGTTTGTAATTGTATATGATACGTTATTCATTATTAGTTTAAGATTATAATTATATTCTTTGTTAATTGAATGATTCTTGAAATGTAAATTAAATGTATACAAATGTTATTCCATTAACTTGCAAATACCTTAATGAATTTGACCTTTTAGTACAATGACATATACCGGTTTATGTAATCAAATGATCATAGTAAATATTGTATTTGTCTTTGGAGAAGATATAGAGTGGTATATGATTAACATGAGGGCACTCCTTTATATGTTGATATGTGGAGAATAAATGGAGTAATACATAACCAAGAACATGAGCATGCTATTGCTTGTGTTGGTCCCAACATTTGTACACAATTTTACAAAATGGGGCATTTTGTTCTCGTGTGAATCTTCAAATTAGGTTTAGATGATTATGTTAACTTGAACATGGTTATGTTAATAGTTGTGTAAATCTATAGAGAAGAGAGATAGTGGTATATTTAAGTTTAATACCTTTAATTTTATTATATCTAATTATTTATGCATATGTCAATAGTTTAAACTTGATGTTTTATTTAAATTTTATAGATTTTGAAATTATCAATTGTATTAGTTATAAATCAAGCATAAGCATATATACTTTAAAAAAAATTGAGTCATAATAATGGAGTTAATTTGATAGTAATTATGGATTTAAGTTAACTATATATGACAATTAAGTTAAAATTGTAATCATTATAGATGAAAATGGGGGACATCAGAAATTTTTCAAAATATTTTATAGATTCTATTAAATTGATGATTAACTAATACAATAATGAGTATAATTGTTGTCTTATTCTTTAGATAAGTTCAAAAGTAGTAGTTTCAGAAAAAAAAATTATAATTCCATTAAAATAATGATTAGTTAATACAATTAGGAGTATAATTGAGTTGTCATAACCTTTAAATATATTCAATGTTATATTTCTAATGATCTTGTTGAAGTATTTGGTTATTTTATTTTGCAAATTTAGATGTTTTATTGTTTTATAAATCCATAATTAATGGTAACTAATTTAATAACCAAACCTCCTCAATTAATTCAAAGTTACAATCCTTAAGGATAAAAAGTTTATTCCCTTTATACAATTTTGGAGATGTCTTAAATTTTATATGTTATTTGTTATAGATTCAAACATATATAAGAATAGATCAAAGAAATAAGTTTTAATGAAATTTGTAATGTGTGCTTATTTTTTTATATGGAGTTATGGTATTGTATATAAGGAATAATTATATAGTTTTAATAGTCATGTATTGATATTTTAAAGTAAATATGGATCTTTTGGAAATGATACATGTTCTAAAAGGTTGAAGAGAAGAAGAAAAATAAGCAACAACAATTTGGGACAGTCAAACACTAACGAAGAAGAAGAAGAAAATTAATCAATGTCAATTTCAAATAGTTAGGAACGTCAATGAATGAAAGGGAAAAAAAAGAAGAAGAAATAGGATAAGGAATGACCATATAGATGGTGAGGGCCATTATCTAGTAAAAATCATTAGGTCCAATAAGAGGGATTTATCGCTTCAAATAAAAGTTAATTTAAATCAGAAGTAACGTTATCAATAGGTCAATTTACCTTATATGTTTTTAAAAAGTTGCTAATACTTGACATGAACGATCTTTTGGCTAATATTATTACATTTGCTCGTAATACATATAAAGATAACATAGTTGTCTAAAAAAATTTGGTGAATATCTATATATGGTTAGTTAAATTTTCAGTTCATGTTATATCTGGCTCAATAATTTTTTAAGTGTCATTTGTAATTTCTTTCTTTAGTTTTCAAGTTACCATTTATGATGAGTTCCTCTAATTTTTCTTCTAGAAGTTTAATATTGGCATCTTGTCATCAAGAACAAAGTAATATTCGACCTATAATAAATTGATCTGCTAAATATATTTATTTTCATATTATTCAAACTTAATATCATGTTTTATAAACCTTTGTTGCATCTAATTTCCCTTTTCATTATATGTTTATTTGATAAGGATGTTACTATTTTGTTGGTTAAGTTTATATAATGAATTTAGTCGTTACTTATTTTTTGCATAGTCATCACTCTTTTACTTGGTGATAACAATCCTTTAGGATGAACAAACCTGACTAGTATGGTCAAAATGGTCCTCATTTTTAGGATTGATGCAATGCACACTCTTTATAGTTTATGGTTATTGTTCCTTGCAAGATTAACCTCACTGTATTGATAGGAGTTACATGACTATTGAAAATAAGAACAAACCTTTATTTTTGAAATAACTGAAAAAAATTATAAGAAAGGTATCTTGATCTCTCACAAAAATTAAAAAGATTACAATGAATCAAGTATATTACCATTAGAAGATTCACTATACAAGGCTTTATGCAATCCAATACATTCATTTACCATTTATAATCTTTCATTATTATACTTATATAATTTATTCATTAGTTCAACCATTCAATATTACCTTATACGTGTGTCCCAACCTTTATTTTTAGGAGTATAATGGATAATTTTATCACTCATACTGATCCTAGAAAGTTAGAGATTCTACCTTAGGTTAGATACTCCCATGGTTATTATTGATTTGTTCTTAATTTGGTGTTATTTGATTACTTATTAACGCTTCAACACTTACCTTGCTTCTCTGAGAAAATTTGTGGTTCTGAACAAGATCAATTGTTGATCTTTGGATGTATTTAGATTGATTAGTTGAGACCCCTAATGTGCCTAATTTTATTGCTTATATTCTTATAATCTTTAAGCCATTGTAGAAACAAACTCTTCATAGAGTTTTTACTAGGGATTACAAATAATTGATCAATCCTATCGTCCAATTATGATGAAATTAAGGGATTACATAAATAATGATATATGTTTATTAATGAACTTACTGGCCCTTTTTATAAAAACAAGGTTTAATTAGTCCAGCCTAAGCAAAAGTCCTATTGTTTACCATATGTAAGTGTTTGTAGGTTAAATTTTTTTGGAAGTTTTTTAGATTCCTGTCAATGTAAATAGCATAAATGCAACATCTGAATCTTTGCATTTAAGAAAATAAAGTCTCCTAGTTTTGATGATTAAATCTATATTGCAAATTATGATAGACTATTAACAAGTTTATAGATATATCTATGGCAATAAAATGTATAGAAAAGAAAATTCTTATATCACTTGAAAAAATGTTTAATGTAGAAGAGCTATAAGTAGAGAATTCATAATACAAGATACCAAAAATTATTCCAGTGTATTTATTGTCTAATGGAGTCATATTAAGTACTCTCCTATTATTTCTCCTCCAAATTTAATGTACAAAGTGGCTTAAGTGGAAAATAAATTCCACCATTAGTGGAACAATGAATAATTGCATCCTCCATCCAATTCAACTACTCATCTTGATCCTTATATAGAGTTTTTATATCTCTTTAAGTGTTTGTCATTGCTTCCTTAACTTTTGATCATGGCCTATTAATGCAATAATGTAACTTGAGCACTCTATATATTCTTCCACACTGAATATGGAGACAGTAGAAAAACATTCTCGAGTTTTACTGACCTCTCCCCCTAATATTATTAAGCATTATGGAATGGCTAATCAATGGTCCTTTTAAGTTCATCATCCTCTATCATGATCTCATCAACATCAAACTCACTTACTTCTTTAGCAACTAAAACATATTGCCCTTTAACCTTCTTCACTAACCATATGTGTCACATTAATTCAATGTCAATTTTTGGCATTAATAGTCATCTAATAAAGCTGGTTAAATAATTATAGGTTATTGGCTAGAAATGATATTTGTGACCATCTATATATGTCCACTTTTTCTCATTGCCATAATATCTAAACAATTTACATATTAGAAGGTTAAGTTACAATATCAACCCTCCACTAAGCATCATAAGTAAAACAAATCTCATAATATGACTACACTTATACTCCCCCACTTACTTAATATGGTGTGAGCAATAACTTGATGCAAAAAAACACAATATTGGTGATTTAATGTGTGAACTCTATTAAAATATAATTGTAGTTACAAGTTCTTTGCAATATGTTATGCCAAAGATTTACAAGTACAAATATAGCTTCAGAAAAGTCATTAAAAAAATACTTATATTATGTTGGTCCCAAGTTACATCCCTCTTCAACTCAAATATTAACAAAAATTCCACGGGTATGTATCTTTAAATATAACGAAAAATGTTATCTACCTTGCCTTGTGTATTACCTCTTATCACGTTCGCCACTGAAACAATTTGCCATTAAAAAATACACTTAGAAATGTCTAATGATTTGATAGGTCTATTTTTTAGGATTTGAGGCCTTTTATATGATCTTCATTGTTGAAACATAGCATAGGATGTGTGGACTCTTGGATACTTTGAGTTTAGTGTATAGAGGTACTCATCTCTTTAATATGTCCTTACTGGTAATTGATGATGATCTCTTACTCATAGTTTCAAATTTTACTTGGTAGGAAGAAATTTGAAACCAGAGTGTGAAATGGATCTTAAAAAAACACATTAATTTTACCATATAGATGTGTTATATACCCATGTTTAAATAAAGAACCCTAAACATATGCATAGTTAATGAATATGATTAACCACACAGGGATGTAGATAAACATATCCAAGAAAACCTATAATAGATATGGTTTGAAACACGAGTGTGTACTAAATTATGTCCTTTATAGTATTCCTTTAAAAAAATCTTACATAAACAATATTAGATACATAATCTTATACTAAACCATATTATTTCTCTCTATCGTAAACATGATTTTGGCGTACAAACATATACAAAATTGTGTCCAATATTGTATTCCTTTAAATAAGTGAAGATGCTACTTATCTAAAATAATTGATGGTATTTTTTATATACAAGCATGACATGGGGTTTATAGAACTCTAATATAGTTTGTACTAATTCATATATTCTTTATAATCAATTATGGTGTTCTCATTTTAAAGTAAAGGTGTTACTTATCTTTAATGAGTGATGATATGTTTTTATGTATAGAATGTGGTATTGAGTATATCAATTCCTAGTATAGCTTGTACTAAGGAGGGCTATTCTTTGTACTTATTCAGGTATTCTAATATTCAAGTGTACGTGTTAATTATTTTCAACTTTTATGGTACTTTTTAAAAATTTACGTATTAAAGTGTAGGTGTTAATTATTTTTAATAAATGATGTTATTATTTTATACATAGGCTGATATTGAATGCATGAAATCTTGGTATAGTTTGTATTAATGCAAGGTATTCCTTGTACATAATCATGTTATTCACAAATAAAATTTAGGTATGACCTATATGTAAAAAGTTAAGTGACTATATTTTCTTACAATATCTTGTTATAATTTTCATTGTGTGATGGTGGTCATTTTTTTTCCAAGCTTGTGAATTTTGCAATACGAAGATATGGTATTTAAAAAATTTGACTCAATGTTTTTTTAATTTATTAGTTACAATATTTAAGTAGGAAAATTGTATTAATGGTGATAGGTGATAATGTTAAAGAATTTCCTAAGCACAAACCTTTTCAATTATTTTCCAAATAAGCACCTTACACTGGACCATCAAAAAAGGAAATATTTGTCAATTAGTTCCACAATTCATTTTCCTTGCCAATAAACATATTTTTAAGGAAACTCAACCATTGGACAATTAAGAATATACTGGAATAAATATCAGTTATCTTAATGCATCCAAAACCTTATAAATATACAGTGGATTTTAAATAAAAATAAATTGGTATAAAATTCTAGAATTATCCTTACATTAATTGTCAAATAACAATCCATAATATAATCATTATAAGCAATTAGGTTAAAGGAGGAATATAATGACGATGCAAGAAATTAAAATCAGTTGACATCACTTAATCTTATAGGTGCTTTTGAATCTCAATCAACTATTTCTACTATAAGTCATATGCTTTAACAACATTATATTGCATGCTAAAGGGTGCACATAATATATAAATATGAACATACCATGCTCACTAATGTAGGAACCTATTCCATAAAAAATTCCATTATATATCATAGTTAAATTCCACAATCGTCGCTTTGTTCAACAATAAATATATTACTCAAAATGTTCATTAATCTTTATAAGTCAACTTTAAAACAATGTGTCATTAGAAAAAAACCCATCTATGCATTCAAATAGAGATAAACATGATATTTTTCTTACTTTTTCTCTTATAAAGATAGAAAATAGGGACTAGAAATCTTTATCATCACATTAAAGATTAGATAACATCATCACCACCATAAAACTAATGCCTACAACCCCAAACTAATCTTTGTTATGTTAGGCATAATGAAATGGAATCTTATATTTTCATATATAGTACAAACAATAAGTTGCAACCCACCAATGGTCCACAAGTTCTTTTTAACACCATCCTTCACATGATTAGAGTCAAATGTCGCAATCTTTCCTACTTTCATTAAAATTCAATAACAACACCAATTATTATTTTGGAGTACAAGGACAAAAAGCTACAAATAGAAAAAAATATTCAACTCTAAATCATTATCTTAACCATTATTTCATGCATCAATGCTAATATAAATAAAAATGCACTTAACCATTTATTCATGCATGCATTAATGCAAATATCCAAATCCTTGCCAATATTTCACGTATACTTAACAAAAATTAAAAGATCAATAGAATAAAAGGAATTGTCTATATTTTATTTTAACACTTGATTTATGTCTACCTAACAACATTACAACATTAAATTCAATTCCAAATTTCCAATATAAAATATTATTCTTCCTTTTCATAAAAAAGATGTAAAGGTTATTTATCAAACATCTCGAGTCTATTATGTATCTGTTTAAAAGAACTTTAAAAACAACACTCTCAAATAACAGAATTAATGAAAACCTGCTAACTAACCATTAAGTCTTCAAACCATAAGACATATTTAAAGAATTAGAATATTGTAAAGGAAACTAAAAATTGCTTTCTTTAATTAATTTGCACAATGTGACCAACTAGGTTACTTATGCGATTCTTAGACTTAAAACATGAAAGGATGTTGTTCAATGTCAAATTAAACCTAAAATTTCAAACAACGTCCCAATCAAGAAACTTGGTGGAACAAGTTAACCAAAAATGAATTAATTTTAAATAACACACAACAACATGTTCATCAACATTACTATGATCCTGAAAAATAACTAAGCTACCTCATTATTTGACCAACTTTCCTTTAGAGGAATACAACATAGAAAGATTCAGAAGTTAGGGTTCTTATATAGGACTCAGATTTCTATCTATATAGAACCAATTCACATATTTAGTATTACCATTGCTTGCCTCTAAACCCTTCAAAATGTTTACACTAATTACCTAAAGTGAAAAATATCTTTTATCAAATTTGTATCCATAAACAAAATTACTTGGTTAAGTGTCTAATCATATAATATTATATCCTCGTTGACACTTTTTTGTTCTATTCTTCTTTATTTTTCCATGAACTTTCTTTATTGGTGTCTTTATGAAGTCCTCACCTGTTTTTGATGACATTTACACTTTAACTAAAATTTTAATTTTAATTTAAACTATTTTCTAGATACAACAAAGGGTTCTTCAATATATACCATTATCTTGAACTTCCTCTTTTTTGTCTTCTTCTTAAATTTTGTCTCCTCTTGTATATTAACAATCTCATCCTTATCTTTATCTATCATGGACTTCTTGTCACAGTTTAGGACATATTATTTTTTTAGTCTATCATTAATGTCTCCTCACATCTTGGGAACAATTTTTCACTTATTTTCTCCATTATTAATACCTCCACATGCTTCAAGACTTCTTTATTTATATCTTTCTCTGTCATTGACGTCTCATCACATATTTTGGCATCCTTTTTTTTAGTTCATCATTAATGTCTCCTCACCTCTGGAGATTAGTTTCTCACTTAATTTCTCTATCATCATATGTACAAGAAACTCGAGACCTCGTCATCCTCATCTCTCTCTATCATTGATCTATCTTTAAGCCTTAAGACATCTTCTTTATTTTGAGTATATTATTGGCATCTTTTCGTGCCTCAAGATCAGTTATCCATTGTTATTCTTTATTAGAGACACCTAACCTTAAGACTTATTCTCTTCCCTTCCATTAAACTAAAATGTGAATAACTATTCATGAACAAACCAAAATTATGGGCATACTCTAATCCAATAAGTTACTCACTGATTACTTTATATATATATTACCTCTCACGAAGTTCTTCGTACTTTTCTTACTGCTTTTAGCCACCGTGATGCTTTGTAACTATGTTATTTTCAATAGACTAAAGATCCCATAAACTATGTCTAAATGCATTTATAAAAAATATATATTAGAAAGACAAAATAAAAACATATAAACTCTATAAATAGAGAAAGGAAGAGGCTAGTGACATTGTAACAGCCCTAGACCACCCGCCCATAGATATTATACGCTTCGGGCCTTAGCCCAGCCAAGCCCTCATGGTTTTGTTTTTACCATACCTTGGGAAAACTTGCCTTTGAGGGAGGGGTATGTAACAACCCGAGACTACCCGCCCACAGAAATTGTCCGCTTTCAGCCTTGGTACAACCAAGCCCTCAAGGTTTTTCTCTTCCCACACCTTGGAAAAGGCGTCTATGAGGGAGAGATATCCATACTCTTATAAGGCGTACTTCGTTTCCCTCTCCAATCGATATGAGATCTGACATTCCACCCCACCTTTTTAGGACTCAATGCCCTTGCTGAAACACTGGTTCAGGTACTGGCTTTGATACCATTGTAGTAGCCCTAGACCACCCACCCACAGATATTGTCCACTTTTGGATCTTGGCCCAGCCAAGCCCTCACAGTTTTGCTCTTCTCACACCTTGGAAAAATGCATCTTGTCAGGGAGAGGTATCCATATCCTTATAAGGCATACTTCATTCTCCTCTCCAACCGATATGGGATCTCTCATTCCACCCCCTTTAGGGCTCAACATCCTCATTGACACATAGATTCGGGTATTAGCTCTGATACCATTGTAACAGCCTTAGACCAGCCGCCCATAGATATTGTCCACTTTTAGGCCTTGTCCTAGCCAAACCCTCACGGTTTTTCTCTTCCCACCCATTGGGAAAACACGTCTGTGAGGGAGAGGTATCCACATCCTTATAAGACGTACTTCATTTCCCCCTCCAACTAATATGGAATCTCACATTCCTCCCCCCTTTAGGGCTTAGCGTCCTCGCTGACACACCAGCTCGGGTACTGACTCTAATACCATTGTAATAGCACTAGATCACCCGCTCATATATATTATCCGCTTTGGGCCTTAGTTCAACCAAGCCCTCACGGTTTTGTTCTTCCTATAACTTGGGAAAATTCGTCTTTGAGGGAGAGGTATCCATACTATTATAAGGTATACTTCATTCCCCTCTTTAACCGATATGGGATCTCACATTCTATCCCCTTTAGGGCTCAGCGACCTCACTGATACACCTATTCGAGTATTGGCTCTAGTACCATTGTAACAGCCCTAGACCACTGGCTCACAGAGCCAGTACCTGAACCGAATTTTCAGCGAGGACATTGAGGCCTAAAGGGGGTTGGAATGTGAGATCTCAAATCAGTTGAAGAGGGGAACGAAATATGACTTATAAGGGTATGGATAGCTCTCCCTCATAAGATGCATGTTCCCAAGGTGTGGGAAGAGCAAAACCGTGAGGGCCTGGCTGGGTCAAGGCCCAAAGTGGACAATATCTATGGGCAGGTGGTCTAGGGCTATTATAGTGGTATCAGAGCCAGTACTCGAACCAGTGTGTCAGTAAGGACGTTGACCCCTAAAAGAGGGTGGAATGTGAGGTACTATATTGGTTGGAGAGGGGAACAAAGAATGCCTTATAAGGGTATAGATACCTCTCCCTCATAGACGCGTTTTTCCAAGGTGTTGGAAGAGCAAAGCCGTGAGGGCTTGGATGGGCTAAGGCCCAAAAATGGACAATATCTGTGGGTGGGTGGTCTAGGGCTGTTACAATGGTATCAAAGCTAGTACCCGAACCGGGGTGTCAACAAAGATGCTGAGCCCTAAAATTAGGGTGGAACGTGAGATCCCAAATCAGTTGGAGAGGGGAACGAAGAATGCCTTATAAGGGTTTAGATACCTCTCCTTCATAGACGCGTTTTTCCAAGGTATGAGAAAAGCAAAACAGTAAGGGCTTGGCTGGGCCAAGGCTCAAAGCGGACAATATCTGTAGGCGGGTGGTCTAAGGCTATTATAATAGTATCAGAGTCATTACCCAAACTGGTGTGTCGATAAGGACGCTAAACCCTAAAGGGAGGTGGAATGTGAGATCCCATATTGATTAGAGAGGGGAACGAAGTACGCCTTATAGGTGTATGGATACCTCTCCCTCATTAGACACAATTTTCCAAGGTGTGGGAAGAGTAAAACCATGAGGGTTTGGCTGGGATAAGGCCCAAAGCAGACAATATTTATGAGTGAGTGGTCTAGGGCTGTTACAATGGTATCAGAGTCAATACTCGAACTGGTGTGTCAATAAGGATGCTGAGCCCTAAAGGAGGTGGAATATGAGATCCCATATCAGTTAGACAGGGGAACGAAGTATTCCTTATAAGGGTATGGATACTTATCCCTCACAGACGCATTTTCCCAGGGGTAGGAAAAGCAAAACTGTGAGGGCTTGACTGGGCCAAACCCAAAAGCAGACAATATTTGTGGGCGGGTTATTTAGGGTTATTCTAATGGTATCAGAGCCAATACCCGAACAGATGTGTCAGTAAGGATGTTGAGCCCTAAAGGGGGGTAGAATGTGAGATCCCATATCAGTTGGAGAGAGGAATGAAGTACGCCTTATAATGGTATGGATACCTCTCCTTTAAAGATGCGTTCTGCCAAAGTATGGGAAGAGAAAAACTGTGAGGGCTTAGCTGGGCCAAGGCTAAAAGCAGAAAATATTTATAGATGAGTGGTCTAGGGCTGTTACAATGATATTAGAGCCACTATTCGAACCGGTGAGTGAACGAGGATGCTGAGTCCTAAGGGTGGAATGTAAGATCCGATATTGGTTGTAGAGGGGAACCAAGTACGCCTTATAAGGGTGCAGATACGTCTCCCTCACAAATGCATTTTCCAAAAGGGTAGGAAGAGCAAAACTGTGAGGGCTTGGCTGGACCAAGGCCCAAAAGTGGTTAATATCTGTGGGCAGGTGGTCTAGGGCCGTTACAATGGTATAAGAGCCAATACCTGAATTGGTGTGTCTGTAAGGACGTTGAGCCCTAAAAGGGGGTGGAATGTGAGATCCCATATCGGTTGGAGAGGGGAACAAAGTATGCCTTATAAGGGTATGCATACCTCTCCCTCACAGAAGCATTTTCCTAGGGGTGGGAAAAGTAAAACCATGAGGGCTTGGCTGGGCCAAAACCCAAAAGTGGACAATATTTGTGGGCGGGTGATCTAGGGCTTTTACAATGGTATTAGAACCAGTACCCAAATCAATGTGTCAGCAAGGACGTTGAGCCCTAAAAGGGGGTGGAATATGATACCCCATATAAGTTAGAAAGGAGAACGAAGTACGCCTTATAATGGTATAGATACCTCTCCCTCAAAGATACGTTTTCCCAAGGTATGGGAAGAGCAAAATTGTGAGAGCTTAGCTGGGCTAAGGCCCAAAGCGGATAATATCTGTGAGCGGGTAGTTTAGGGCTGTTTCAATGGTATCAGAGCCAATACCTGAACCGGTGTGTCGGCGAGGACGCTGAACCCTAAAGGGAGGTGGAATGTGAGATCACATATCGGTTGGACGGGAGAATGAAGTACACCTTATAAGGGTGCAGATATCTCTCCCTCACAGACGTGTTTTCTTAAGGGGTGAGAAGACCAAAATTGTGAGGATTTGGCTGGGCCAAGGCACAAAATCGGACAATATCTGTGGGCAGATGGTCTAGGGCTATTACAATGGTATCAAGACCAGTACCCGAACCATTGTGTCAGCAAGGATGCTGAGCCCTAAAGGGGGTAGAATGTGAGATCCCATATCGGTTGGAGAGGGGAACGAAGTATGCCTTATAAGGGTATGGATACCTCTCCCTCACAAACGTGGTTTTCAGGGGTGGGAAAAGCAAAACCTTGAGGACTTGGCTGGGCAAAGGCCCGAAAGTGGAAAATATATATGGACTGGTGGTTTAGGGTTGTTATAATAGTATCAGAGTCAGTACCCGAACCAGTGTGTCAGCAAAGACGCTGAGCCCTAAAGTGGGGTGGAATGTGAGATCCCATATCAATTGGAGAGGGGAACGAAGTATGCCTTATAAAGGTATGGATACCTCTCCCTCAAAGATGCGTTTTTCCAAGGTATGGAAAGAGCAAACTGTGGGGGCTTGGCTGGGCCAAAGCCCAAAGTAGAAATTTTCTGTGGGCGAGTAATCTAGGGCTGTTACAATGGTATCAGAGCCAGTTCCTAAATTAGTGTCTCAGCAAGGACACTGAACCCTAAAGTGGGTGGAATGTGAGATCCTATATTGGTTAGAGAGAGGAACGAAGTACGCCTTATAAGGGTGCGAATACCTCTCCCTCACAGATGCATTTTCCCAAGGGTGGGAAGAGCAAAACTGTGAGGGCTTGGCTGGGCCAAGGCCCAAAAGCAAACAATATCTATAGGTGGGTGGTCTAAGGCTATTACAATGGTATCAGAGCCAGTACCTGAACCGATGTGTCAGCAAGGATGCTGAGCCCTAAAGGGGGTGGAATGTGAGATCCCATATCGGTTGGAGAGGGGAACGAAGTATGCCTTATAAGGGTATGGATACCTCTCCCTCACAAACGTGGTTTTCAGGGGTGGGAAAAGCAAAACCTTGAGGACTTGGCTGGGCAAAGGCCCGAAAGTGGAAAATATATATGGACTGGTGGTTTAGGGTTGTTATAATAGTATCAGAGTCAGTACCCGAACCAGTGTGTCAGCAAAGACACTGAGCCCTAAAGGGGGGTGGATTGTGATATCCCATATCAATTGGAGAGGGGAATGAAGTATGCCTTATAAAGATATGGATACCTCTCCCTCAAAGATGCGTTTTTCCAAGGTATGGAAAGAGCAAACTATGGGGGCTTGGCTGGGCCAAAGCCCAAAGTAGAAATTTTCTGTGGGCGGGTAATCTAGGGCTGTTACAATGGTATCAGAGCCAGTTCCTAAATTAGTGTCTCAGCAAGGACACTGAACCCTAAAGTGGGTGGAATGTGAGATCCTATATTGGTTAGAGAGAGGAACGAAGTACGCCTTATAAGGGTGCGAATACCTCTCCCTCACAGATGCATTTTCCCAAGGGTGGGAAGAGCAAA
>JAOQMS010019404.1:0-15859 GCA_027563885.1 Erythroxylum longipes | reverse complement strand
ACCTCGAGTAGCGCTTGTCTGCTGCTGCCCCCATAACCAGCTTCTTGATTCCATACTGAGAAACAAGTTCCAAAATCGCCTCTTTAATACTCCCCTTCTCAATAAAAAGTTTCTCAGATGGCACCTGTAATTAAAGAAGAAAAAGAAAATTTAGTTAAAACCACATGCAAATCCGATTCCAACCACTATAATTTGGAATCAAAATTGACAATGAAGAGAAAGAACTCAATACCCCCATCTGCTCACAGATACGAAGGTACTCATCCAAGTTGTGATTCATTTCTCGTCTTTCAATTTCTCGATAAGCCGACACTTCCTCCTCTGTAAGTGAGTTCGCTGGAAATTTGCCGCCCACTGTTAACTCGTGCAAACAATATTGATTAAGATTGGAATGCCTAAGCAAAGGTATTAAGATTACATCAAAAACGTTTACAAACACCGAAAGGCAAACTTGTGAACCCTAAACTTTTACTCACTGCAAGGAATGAGCTCCGAGGGTTGGTGAACATGAACGATACAAATCCTCTTGCCTCCAGAATTCTGCAACGCCCAAACAAGAACCGATTTGCTTTCTTTCACCGACTTCCCCACTGCAACGTGTATCTTCTCCTCGATTACGCGCGAAGCCGATGGCTCCACTATATTGACACTTCTGGACAACGGAGCTTTGAGTTCCCGGAACCTCATCGGACTCGTAGGCGCGGGACTCACCAATGCCACGATTGATCAGACTTGCCAAACAACTACTCCTCTAGCTAGTTATTTATCTCACCGTCATTGATTACACAGGTCCAACTCAGGATGGTGATGTTTTGTCCGTAGGAAAATGTGAGGAAGATAAGATGAACAAGAAAGTGAAAGCTTGGACCTGGTAGGTGTTTAGAAGTCTATGCGGCTTATAATTTGGCTTGAAAAAGGAATGACTTGCTTTCTTCGGCTAGTAACAAGAGAGACTTTCGAATTTTTATATGAAGATGTTATTTACCAAAGGATCTCCTGTCTAATTTTATGGTGTCTTAATTTGTCCTATAAATTTTAACCATTCATTTATACGAGTTTCACTTGGGCCTCGCGTAAATAAATGCAGGTCCTGCATAAATAAATGTCTGAGATTTATGAGACAGAATAAGACACTATAAAATTAGATAGAGGATCCAATCTCGTTATTCAGTTATCGTTAAGCTCTACTATACCATGGACCCCCATTTGCGTTATTTCATTATTTTTTTATTTTTTAAATGAATATTTTAAAAATTAAACCGATTAAATAAATATTTTTAAGTTAAAAACTTAAAATTTAAAAACAAGGTTAAAAATAAGTCTGTCTTTAATTATCAAAAAAGTTAAAGTATAAATAAAAAATTATTAAATAAAAATTATTAAATTTATAAAAATGATTAATTTAAAAAAATTGGGTCAGTTAAATAATAAATTACTATTTTTTAATAATATGAGTTACTAAGATAAATTGAATTAGAAACTTAAATAGTCAAATCAGTTTAATTTTTAATTATTACTTAATGAAAATAAATAAGAGATATCATAAAATAATAACTTATGATTTAATTTAAAAATACAATTATTATATTTAATAATTTAATAATTAAAATTTTCTTTTCAAAATTATTAATATATAATATTAACACAAATTTTTTATAGTTTAAGTCATTTTTAAAAATATTTTATTCATAAAATTCATAAACCAATAATAACACCTTTTATCCTCATTTTCTCTTAAAGATATCTTACCTAATAATTTTAATAAAAATTATATCACTTTATAAAATAATTTTCTTGTTATATTAAAAGAGAATAATATTTATATAAATACTGACTACCAATAAATTTAGTAAAAAGCTATTTTAAAATAGACATTTTTTCTTTTATAATGAATAATGGTCCAAATTATAAGTGTTTATGGGTTTGTTTGTTTTAAATAAATAATATAAGGGGAAAAAAAAAAAGGAGCTCTTTAATGACGAAGCTTCATCGAGTGTACCTGTGGGGCGTGTTGAATAGAAGATAATGAATTGCACGTGATGATCCAGTGAGGGCTTGCTCGCTAGTATCAGGGTACATGTGGCATCGAATGGTGTTGTTTTGTGGATTGGAATGTCGAGTGTTGAATGATTCTACTTTTATTAGATATTGGAATCTTGAATGTAGAACAATTCTGCTTTTATTGTTATTTATTACAACTTTTATTTAAAACAAAATATTATTGTAAAGAGAGTTATGTGATAACTAGGATTTATAATGACTTGAGTAAAGTCTCCCCTTACCCCATTTTATAACACAAGATTGATTCAAAATTTAGATAAGTTCGGATTCAAATTAAATTTATTTTTAAAAATAAAATAAAAATAAAATGACATTATTTTATTCAAAAATAATATTGTTTTGCGTGTAACTTTTAAGTTTCAAGTCTAATTGGCCTGGTCAAATTGAGCCTAAACTTAGCATAAGACTCGATTTAAAAAAAACACGAGGTTAGATTTAAAGCCTTGTCAATTTGAACTTAATTCGTTGAATTCAGATTGAGCGTAATTTTATCTATCATTTAAATTGAATCAAGATAACTCTTAAACTCAAGTTTAATTCAAATTTTGATTAATTACAAATTAGTTAAATTAAGTCAATAGAGTTATATCGGTTTGTGAATTCTAATATTTTTTACATGATATTAAATAAAAAATAAATTTTAATTTTAAATATAAAAAAGGGAAAAGAAAAAAAAAGTCAAAGTAAAGAGACGCAATATATTCAACCATATGATATAACTTTGCACATGATCATTAAAAGAATTTTAAGGATATCCAAAGAATTTGCCCTAGTTTTGTCCATGGTTGTGAGTTCCGTAGTGTACCGATTGATACAGGCCGAAATGTACCATATCGACCAAAAATGGTACAAAATTATGTTTAAAAATATCAGTTGATACAGGTCAATTTTACATGGTACTGATCGGTACTGGGTAGTATTTAAAATACTGGCCAAATATAGCAATATCGTAAATTTTAAAAACTAAAAGGACTTTTAAAAAAAATTTTAAAAAGTTTTAAAAAGTTTTCCTAATAAAGTATTAATAAAAATTATTTTATTTTATTTTTATAAACTAATATTTATTTTCAAATATATTTAAATTATTAAATCAAAATTTATTTAAAATTTATATATTTTACAAATATAATAATTTATTTTGCAGATTTAATTTAATTTAATTTATTTACAATTTTATTAATAATTAATTTTGATTAATTAATTATGTCATATTAAATTAAAATTGATAAAATTCTTATTAATAATTAATATAATAAATAGTTAAATAATATATTTAATTTATAGTAAATTAAATAATACATGTTTTTGTTTTAAGTTTCACTTCTAATTAGTTGTTTTCTTATCATGAACTCTTGTTGTAAATTGTAATAATTAGAAAGTTAAAGATGTTTATTGTTCTTTTTATTTGATGTTTTAATGTATTTATTATTTATTATATGATAAAATTGTAATATTTCAAATACTTTGTATTGTTCTTAATTTTATACTTGTATGATGATAATTGCCTTTTTATATTAATTGTAGTTATTATTTATATGTGAAATATCTAAAAACTATTATTATTTCATATTAATTGTAGTTATTATTTATTACTATGATATTTGGAAACATAGTTGATGTAAACTTATAAACTATACAGTACAACAGTATAATATGACAATGAATTATTTTGCAATTCTTAAAAAAAATTAAAAATTATTTTATAAATTTAAAAATTACCCGAAATGATATTTTTAGTATTGACTGGTACCGATATAATATCGTATCAAAATCTAACCTGGTAAGTATTTGTAACGTTGGTTTTGTCTTAGGCAAATAATGCTTTAACATCTAACTCCATTGTAATTTTAAATTATAACCATTACCCTCTTAGATCAAAAATGATGTGATGAATAGGCAAAGATCAACGGTGATTAAGCGAGGCCTCACGAGAAGGATTCTAGACGAATTCATTTTGTCAAACGTTGTACGAGTCGAAGCGCCCACCACAAGGGAATATCCCAAAGATACTTTCTGACTCTCTCCAAATGTAGCCGTCGCGGTTAACGTAGTTGACCGTTTTGACTTTATCATCAGCTTGCCCACTGTTAGTCCTCCACGTGGCACTGTTTAACGCGTAGATTCGAAAGAGTCTTGTCACTTCAAGCAGAACAGTTCCAGTTTCCAGCTGTCAAACTGAGCGCAGTCTGAAGATTATTATAGACCGCTAATCAGAATTCTTGGAATATTATCATAACTGAAAGTAACGATTTAATTTTTTAATTCATTTTTAATCTATTCTAATAAAAGAAATTCCTTTCTTGCCGAACCAACTAACTAAGCACTTCCTTAGATTTTTTTCATTAAACATTATGAAATTTCTATTTTGTATAATTTCCCAAATTTTTAACCGATATTAAAGTTAATTGTTATAATGCAATTAAATGGAGTTTGTGATATAAAAGTACCATGTTTAGCTAACATTCTAAAAACTTATGTTTTCATAAAATTAACAGAAGATTAAAAAAGTATATTATTTTTAGTGAAAAGTTGAAATTAATTTGGTATTCTTAAGTAACTCTTTATATAGTAATTGAGGCATATTTTTTTTATTATTATGCATATTTCTAAATGCCTAAACATTTTTTTTATCAAAGATAAATATTACTTTTTATCATTTTTCAAAGGCACTAAAATAAAAAAAGTTCTCTTAACCTACTCTTTGGTTTAACTTAGAAGTAGCTTATTCTATCTATAATTTAGATTTTTAATATTAATAAAATTTGTAAATGTTATTTTAAGGTGTAGAATGAATAAATTATTACATATACATAATACTTTATAAAATATATATTTTAAATAAATTATTTAGTAAACGTAAGGTTTTTAATGGAATGGAATGATTTATAATGGAATAGAATGTAAATGGATATAATATTAAAAATTATTATTTGGGAGGGATGGAAAAGCTCATAATACAATATAGGAAAATATTGTTTGAAATAAGAGGTTATAATGTAATACAGTAAAAAGTTATTTATCATTTTACATTTCAGCCTTGTTTGGTTGTTGGTTGATCAACCAAAAAATAGCTGATTGACCCAAATCAGCTGATTGACTTTATAAAAAAAACTATTTGGGTTGTTTGGTTATTAGTTGGTTGGGTTAGCTGATTCAACCCAACCAGCCAAATTTGAAGAAGCTCCCCAACGTGAGTGTTTTAACATATCAGTTGATATTTTTATGTTAAAGTCGATTTTGCCCTCTTTACTCTTTACTCTTTGACGTCTCATTTCTAGTTTTCTCTAGAGTCTTCTTCCTATCTTGGCTCTATCCTTGCACCTCTCTGTTCGGATCTTATTCGTTCACCCCTTTCTATCTTCTTCTCCCACAACAATTTTGTATTTCGCGTCGTCAATCATGAGCAACGAATAGTAAGCCCATTACTCAACTTTACTCTTTCTTTCTCCTTTTTCTTCCAAGTTCATTTCTTATTTTTTTGGGTTTTTGTAGTGGTTATTTGTTTAAGCTTTTACTAATCGGAGACTCTTCCATCTGTAAATTGTGTCTGCTTCTATGATTTGTTGTGAGTTAACGCTCTCTCTTTCTTTCAGTTTGTTTTGCAGCTTCTTACAAAGGATTATCCGTTTCGCAAGTTTGCCCAAAGGCAAGGCGAAAGCGATCTTATTCAGATGTGTGCTCTTTCTTTCTTTTCTTTCTTTGTCTCAGAGAATACCCAACAATATCAATAAACCCCCAAAAGATCCAAAACAATACCAAACAACCAAATACTTCAATCACAAAAATCAGATATTGTTGATATTCTTAGTATTGACCCAACACATCATTCTCTATATTATCTCCTCTTGGTTGGATTCATTCCATGTAAGCATCTTTATCCATTTCTTTAGCTAACGCACCCTAATCGCTAAAGCTCTTTGCTTTCTTGTTAGATCACTGGCTCTAGCTCTAAATCTTTGCTCAAAATTCTGCTCTTTTTTTAATGGGATGTTTTAGTATTTCATTCTCTCTCTCCTTGCCTTTTTGTCGGTGCCTCTGGGAGATCAAAAGCCTTTGAATCCTAGAAACATATATTTTTTTCTTTTTGTCTGAATTCATAACTTTGCTATCTGTTATATAGGTTCGTTGAGATTTTTTAGCTTCTGAAAAACTTTTAATGATAAAAAACTCCATGATGTGTATTCTGATTTTTCTGTTACTTATTCAATGTTTTTTCTTCATTATTGTTGGTAGATTGGTCTCTAAGAGTTTTGGCCTTATGTACGAGAAACATTTAATCCATAGTTCATCTTAACTATTCTATTTACTAACTGTTTTCTTTTTTTTAAACATCTACAGATATTTGCTAATTGTTTGTAGGATTATGGAAAATGTCCAATAACTGGAGAACCACTTACTTACCTTGGATGACATTATTCTCCTCAAAATAAGCCAGGTTACATTCATTTGTTGCTCAAAATTTTAAATTATTTTTCTTTGGTTTGATTTTTTTGATTCAATTACTTCATTGTACTGTATTACATTTTTCTCAATTAATAAGTCATACAAAAATGTAAGATTTTAGTTTCAACTTAGAGTAAATGTTTCATAGAGGATTAGATGTTATGTGCAATTTATTGCCAAGATAAAAAAAGAAAAAAACTTTGAGTTGAAATATTTATAGATCATATAATATAGTAATCAAGTAAGAGCCTATATGTAAAAAGAATAATTGTTAGTGAGTAAATTGATCAAATGCATGGAAGTTGACAAATTAGTTGTCAGTACAGTATTATAGAAGCAAGACAAGGTTTTCCTTATGTGTTATTTACATGTTCCCCATAAAATTTCTTACTTTAAGATTGATATTTCTCCTTAACTATTTTTGTTGAATTTGATTATACTGAAGCAACAATATGTTTCTATGCTAAGCATCTTATTAAAGATATGAACCCCTGAATAAGCAAATCAACCCTGAATTATGGAAAAAAGAAATCCCACAAAAAGCTTGTGAAATGTAACTTTTGAGTTAAGAAGGTTTAAAGCTAGATTGATTCTTAGTTACTATGAATCGACACACCTTCTTTAGTTTGTGTACTGAGAACGATAGCTTTCCTACCTGCACTCACAGCGGTAGCAAATTGAAGCATTTAGTTTGCAAAACATAAACTTTCTAAATGTATCTTTGGATATTGAAAACTTGTGGGCAAATTCATCATTTTGAAGATGTTCCTTTTCTTTAACCAAAAAGCCTAACCAGAGGAATTCCGTTGGCCTTATGCATCATTCTCTAATTTTGAAGATGTTCCTTTTCTTTAGGAGTTGGTCCTTGTATACAAGAAACAAAATTGTATAATAAGGGTGTTTTGGGTTTAATTCTGACATCTTAAGGAAAAGAAGAACAAAAAACTGATAACAGTTATCATGTTCCTGTAAAATTTTTTACAATTTTTAAGAATCCCAAGCTCTACGCCAATCAGTGGCCATGAAATCTCTTTCAGTATTTTGCTTCCAAGTTTTAGAGTACATCTCCTTTTAGAGTTTCTACCTAATCAGCCACACCCTCTTCTGTTATGAACACACAGCCTATCTTTTCTCCTCTATACATCCTTTTTAAATGCTTTATGTTTTCACCTGATATACCTCATTAGTAGGCAAGAAATTCAGGTATGTCATTAGTAGGAAAAATGGCAAATACTGGAAGATCCATGGCAAGGTTAACCTTTGCTTTTATTAGAATTCTGAGTTTCTTTTGTTTTTTAGCTGAAGCTGCTATAAACAAGTATTAGTTTGATGTTAGTTAAATGCATGCAGTCATGCGGTGATCATCATTAACGTGCGAAAAAAGATTCTTGTGCATTTGTTTTCTTTTGGGCATTCTTTCAAACATTTAAGACCTCAATTGGTTCTTTCTTCTATTATTTTAGATTAAAGTGAAGAATGTTAGTAGGTTGTGCCATACAAAACCTATTGTAACAGTAAAGTTTCCAGGGCCTACTATTTATGCAATAGAAGGAGATAGAGTTATAGTGAACGTCACTAATTATCCGCAGTATAACATTTCAATTCACTGTTAAGCATGCCTAGTTATTAGGAAATAAAAAGCAAATGGAAAACACATAATACCTGGATTTATTCTCAATCCACTAATTAGTCGGTGATTCAAAATCGAAATTAGCTAGAGAAAAAGCAAAAAATTGATTTATAAATGCTAGCTTTTATTGGTTAATGTGGCATGGATTTTGCTGTAGGCATGGATTGAAGCAATATTGCAATGGATGGGTAGATAGATTAGCTTACATAACTCTGTCCAATCCAGATAGGGAATAGCTATACTTACGACTTTAATGTGACAGGACAAAGAGGAACACTGTGATGGCCTGCACATATCCTTTGGCTTAGTGCATACACATATCCTTTGGTATACTGCAAGGCAATAGCTAAGTCATGCACTATACTAGGTAAAACTGAAACTTCTTTTTCCACCCTGTCATATTCCTACTGGACAACTTGACTAACATTGCTTTTAGACTTTTAGGTAGCTATCTATGCTACTGATTGATGGTTCTAGCTGTATTGATTTAACGAAACATTAGTGCCTATAATATGAGATTTAATGAATGCAATCTGAGCTTTAATGAATGAAATTTGAGATAGATTTAGTTTCATTAAATGAAGTCTGATAGTAGTTGAGGTTTATATGGATTTGCTGCAATATAGCTGTGTCAACCGAAGTATATTGTAGGTGTTTGTAGAAAGTAGCTACTCTTTGTATTTATTACATTTAATTTCATTTATAACTTCATTGATTACTCATAGCTACTCAACCATCTCTTTTCACCTTTAAAATGGAAAAACTAACTTAATCTTACATTACCTAACCAGTGACTCTGATTCTTTACCGATTCCTTGTGGGTTCACTTGGATCTTGCTTTCTAGTGAGTTGTTCGTTGTTCGTTGTTTTCTTTAATACCAATGCTGTCTTTCTTTGTTTTCGTTTGTAAGTTTTGTTCTTTCCATGTTCTGATTATGCCTCATTTGATTGAAAGGAGGATTGTTTCTGTTTTTTAATTGAATCTTGTGTTTTTGGATTCTTATCGGGTTTGTGTGGGTACTCCCTGTTACTTTGTTTCTTAAACTATTGATGTTTCAGTGTTAGTGCTCGGATAGTTATAGTAACATCATATTGAATGTATATAGACCCATTTGCGTTGAAGCATTTAGTTCTGACTATATTTAACTTGTATAGTCCTTAGAGATTGGCAAACTTATGCAATAAGAAAGGAAAATGAAATTGACTCATACGTTTTAAAAAATATAACATGATTTTGTTCTTGTTATTTTGAATAGAGTTAGGAGATTTATTTGCTTTGCTGAGCACCTAAGCTTAGAGTAAAATAATTACTAGGTCATGTGAAGATTACTAGAATTGACTGAAGTCATTATTTTTGTGTTTGTTGCTGTATACATCTATGAATTTGCCTCCACTTGTAGTTATTTAATCATTTAGACAATCACAGAGGTTGAATTGCTGTTAAATTAGCAGCATTAACACCAACCTTTTCTTTTAATAGAGCATCAACTTGAAAGTTTGGTGGCTCAAGATATACAGTTGACGTGTGATCATTTTTGGTTCTTAATTGGTGTCAAGACCCTGGGGGTAGAGGGTAAGGAATAGAACTTAGGATTTGTATTTGTTGATATTAAAATGTCTGTTACTAATACAAAGAGTTTGGATCACTAGCTTGACCAGAATCAAGCTATTGATTTTAGCATAATGTGGATCAATCGATTACAATCCATTGACGATAAAAGTAGATAGTATTTATTAAATTAAATTAATATTTGTTTAGAGACTGTTTTAATAGAAGTAGAACTATTAATAAAATGACTGTAATTCATAGTAAGAGTTTTAGTTGTAGTAATTATGCTTAATTACAAATAAAAAATGTTAATAGTTTTACTTTTCCATTTCATAAGTTTTAATATGTGCTTATATACACACCTTTGTGTAAACTTTAAACATTATTTCTTCATGCACTTAGTGTAGTTTTTATTTAGTCCTAATTTAGACATAAATTAATTATTTTTATTTGTACAGATAAGTATAGTATATAGTACGATAAATGTTGATATTCATTTATTAATATATAAATCGAGATGTACATAAAATAGAATGTTTATATTTTTACGTATGTTTCTAAAATGCTATAAAAATTTATGTTTGTATATATTTATCATTTTCTACTATTATTTATTACTGATTTTTTTCTTAAACCTTTCTAGTATTTACAAATTCTTTGCTTAATGTGCGAAATGTACATGTGAGAAAATGATTGGGGTTTGATAGAGGGTCGGAGCAATAACCAAATCAGAGTTTTGATTTGATTTACTTACAAGCATCATAACAGATTAAGATGGTAATAACCTAAAAATCAATATTATTATATTATTATATTATTTAATAGTTTTTTTGTTACCAAAATGTAGTATTCTCTTAAATTATTATATATAAACAAACAGTAATTTAAAAGAAAAATATTTAATAAATTTTTTATTCACAGTAAATATGCAATTTTAAAAAGAAACGTTCGCATCAATATTTTTTATTTTAATGCATACTCATGTTTTTGAAATGCTATCTTAAACTTGGCAAATTTAGTGAACAGAAAAGTATCATTATTTTTATAATGACCTTGTTAATTTAGAACTCTCCTATATCACTCTACCGATGCCTAATTTGTAACCATTTTGTTTTATCCCTATCTCTCTGTTTTCTCTCTTTTTTATTTTTATTTTAAGAAGGTTTTCTTTAGATTTTTTATTCTTCTCCAAATTTTCTTAAGATGCTTTCGTAATCAGGTATTAAAACTTAATTATTTAATATTTACAAATTTATTTTCTAATATAATTTAATTATTTAATAATTCTTTTGTTACCAAAAGAAGTATAATTTTCTTAAATTACTATATATAAACAAATATTAATTGAATAAAAAATGTTTTTATATTATAATATTTTAAATAAAAATATATTAAAATTTTATATAATTTTTGAATAATATTTACAAGTTAATTGTATTACTCATTATAAATTAAGAGATCAAATAATTTTAAATTAAGTAATTAATAAAATATTACGACGATAAAAATTATTTTATATATTTTTGTTGATAGAGTTTAATTCAAGTTAGTAAAACTAATTAAGTAGTGAAATCAATTGCATATTCATTAACTACTATATAATCTTTTTCATCTTATACGATCAGATGACATCATCCTAAAAAGGAAACAAATCCGAAAGTAAATGGGGGAATGATATAGGTAGGATTCGTTGGACAAAAGAAACTCTTCTTATCTTTTGTGACATTTGTAACCAACATAGTGAAAGGAGTAAGGGAAAATGTGGAGGAGTTATTGGTCAAAGGTTACCATGGAAGAAGGTGGAGGAACAATTTCACAAAGCAACCAACTTACCATGGGATAAAACTAAGCTTAAAAATAAGTTTGATTGGATGAGAACTAGATGGAGTCTTTAGAAATAGTTGAAAGGGAAAGAAACGAGATTAAGATGAGATTATAACAAAGGAACAATTGCTGCTAGTGAGGAGTGGTGAACTTTGACGATTAAGGTTATCCATTTTTCCCCAATTCAAGTTTTTTTCCTTTACTCTAATGCTAAATAGTTAGTTAAATATAAGTTATTTAATTTTTTTGTTGGAGAACATCAATTTTAAAACATTTAAAGAGGAAGGGCTTGAACCTGAGCTTGAATGTAAGTTGGATAAACTTTTTGGATGTTTGGCCCGAGGAGAGACTACATTTTTTCCTGTGACTGACCCTTTATAAGGACAACGAGAAGTTGAGGAAGTATATGTTCCTCCTCTACCTGATAGTTATAATGCTCATCATCAATTCTCAGGCTATCATGATCATAAGAATATAGATGAGACTAATGGTCTAAACAATTGGGAAGAAGTGTGGAGAGAACCTACCCCGACCCCTCAAGCTACACGTGATGAAGGGAGTGAGAGAAGAAGATGCAAAAGGATTTTGGAGAGTGATAGTTCACAAAGTAACAAGAGTGCGAGAACTGATTTCGCTAAAAGGGTAAGAAGATCTGCAGCAATGTATGAGAGGCTCGACGATATGATGCAGTTGATTCAAGAGAGACAGAGTGCAACAATGGAGATGAATAGATCCATTACGAAAATTTTGGACACGATAAATATTAGTGCATCACAAAGTACTGGTGCTAGTGCGTCACATCATGATGTTACAAATGCTTTGGAAAAAATATGTACTTTGCTTGGTTTAGAGATTGATACTCCTCAATTTTACTTTGCTTGCATATTGAACGAAGATCGGCAAAGAAGGTCCTTTTTTTTGGTTTATCAAATGATACAAAGAGAGTTGAATACATAAAGTTTATGTATGAGTATGACAAACATAAAAAACATTAAACATAGTTTCTTTCTATCAATTACTATGTTTATTTTATTGTTTTTATTATTTATGCACTCATTTTGACATGATGTATTCTAAAATATTGGCCCTGTTTAGATAATAGCTGATCAGCCAAAAAATGGTTGATTAAACCAAATTGGCTTGTTGACTTTTTTAAAAAGCTATTTAGGTTGTTTGGTTATCCGCTGGTTGGGTTGGCTGATTGAACCCAACCAGCTGAATTTAGAAAAGCTCCCTGAAGGAGCGTTTTAACGCATCAACTGATATTTTTTATCTTAAAGTCGATTTTGCCCCTTGCATCTTTACTCATTTACTGACTCCATTCTGGTTTTCTCTAAAGTCTTCTTACTCTTCCTTTGCATCTCTCGGTTCGGATCTTCTTCTATCTTCTTTCTATCTTCTTCTCCCACAACAATTTTGTAGTTCTCGTCGTTAATCATGAGCAACAAATGGTAAGCCCATTACTCAAATTTACTCTTTCTTTCTCCTTTTTCTTCCAAGTTCATTTCTTATTTGGGTTTCTGTAGTGATTATTTGTTTAAACTTTTGCTAATCGGAGACTTCTTTGTTGGTAAATCGTGTCTGCCTCTAAGATTTGTTATGAGTTGAATCTCTCACTCCCTTTCGGTTTGTTTTGCAGCTTCTTCCAAGGGATTATTCGTCTCGCAAGTTTACCCAAAGGCAAGGAGGTGTGTGATCTTTCTTTCTTTTCTTTCTTTCATTCTCTCTCTCCTTGCCTTTCTGTCTGTGCCTCTGGGAGATCAAAAGCCTTTGAATCCCAACAATAGATTTTTCTTTTTGGCTTCTGAATTTTTTTTAATGATTTAAAAACTTCATGATGTGTATTCTGATTTTTCTGTTGCTTATTCAATGTTTTTTCTTCATAATGTGCATTTCCCATCGACTATGAACCACTACTCAGGTTGTAGAGAACTGTTGGTTGTATCTGATTTGTTCTTGTGGCAGTGAATTTGTTGACGTTTTGGTGTTTTAATGTGTAGACCATGAGTATAGCATCAAAGAATCAGATGACTGGATGTTCAGTTAACCATGTAAATGACTAGCATTGATTATGGGAATGCACCCCAGTTATACCATGGAGATTTCTAAAGACTTCATCCCCATGTCTGTTATCTTATCCATCTCAAGGTCGGTATGCATCCTTTTTTGGTGTTCATAGCTTTATGTTTTCACAATGTAGTGTTTTGTAGTTGGTAATCTTTTCCTTAAAAGGAAGATTTACTTGTATATCTTTAATCACAAGGTTTTTTATTTATTCATGTTACATGATCCAAGAATTTTTGATGATAGAGCTTTGTTGTTTGCTATGATCAGTAAGGAACTGTTGAATTTCATAAGTTATTTCAGATAAAAAATTTTCTTTATGATGTTTTCCATTGGGAGAAGTACTGAGCCTGTAGTTTTTTGATATGGGATATAGTACTATGATAATGAGGATACAAAAAATTGAACATAGTCTGACAAGTTCTTGGATAATGCTTAAGGGTTTGTGATTTTTTTGAGCTAAGAGATACTTGCTTTTCCCTTTTATGCATGCACTGTTTTCTTCCAAGGAAGCTGCTTTTTTTATATAGATTCTACTTCTTTTTACTTGTATAATATTTGAAGCTCAGATAATGAAACTACATCAAATTTGGAGATTCCATTTCTTGCAGGGGAACTGTATGAGAAAGGGAAAGTACTAAACAAGTTGGCTATGGGCTCTTGTAATGAAAACCTTGAGAGCTATGGTAAGCAAAAGAAATAGGCAAACACAGGTTTGCCTTTTAGTGAACATCTTTGGCATCACACTTTTAAGGTTGATTTGGTGTCTTTAATCCTTACTTTACTCCCTTTTTAGGTAATTGAAAATGGCATGGGAACTCATAGGAAGCCTATGCCATGGATGATCTTTACTGGGTTGAGTGTTCTTTGGCTAACTTGTTCTTCCCTGATAATTCCACAAATGGTTTATTGTCTTCAAATCCTGACATATGCAGTGGCCCTTGACTCTGATATAATCGGAATTATCTCATTGAGAGTAATGGGATTAACTAGAAGGAACATATTTGCCATACCAAAGGGATGAGAAGTCAAAGAGGACTAGAAGAAACCGGGAAGACATGGAAGAGATTATGTTTAAACTATTCTAAAGGCAAATTGCTTATATATTGCTTCTTTAATGTTGTCCATGCATTGTATTGTAGATCTCTGTTTATGATAACTAAAGCTTGTGGCATTTATTGCCATTCTTTACATCTTCTCTGTTCTGTTCAAATAAGTACTAATCAATTCATTACCAATATAACTTTTTGACATTTTTCTCTTTAAATCAAAATTATTTAAAAATTTGAGAGATAAAATAATTAAGACTAATGAGAATATTAAGTAATATTATAATTAGATTTTATTTTATCTTACCTACAATTAATAACATTCATATCTAATTATCTTTTCTATTTGATAACATTAAATTTTTTATATAATATTTCTTGTAAATAAGAAAGATAGAGAGGAAGTTTTGAAATAACTGATAAAAGTACGGAGGGAACTTATCCCGATTTTTCAAGCTACACATGATGAAGGGAGCAACAGAAGAGAAGAAAAATAATAATATTATTATTATATTTTTTTATTTTTTATTAGAGTTACAAACTTAATTTAAAATCTATAAGAATATTCAACGAAATATTAAGATATATAATATTTATACCTTATCTTTTTTTTTAAGTCGTGTCTTTATAAGTTATTTTACATATAAATAGCTAATAATAAACAGCTAATTTTATCAAACATTTTTAACAAATAGCTAATGCAATTCATTGGTCAAATCAGCTAATAGAATTAGCTAACAGCTAATATAACCAGCTGATTACTAAACAGAGTCTAAATTAGGTTAAAATGTTTCGAGTCGGGTTGGGCTGGGTGATTAAATCCTTTTAAGAACTGCCAGCGTGGCACGTCGTCAAAATCTACACCGTCCGCTCATAATTTTCAGCTGCAGTTACACACATGATTATTTGCTCAAAAACGGTGGCGTTTGCACTGTCCTCGCTACACCTTCCTGCACTCTCGCGTTTTAACATTCAGGGTCTCTTCAATACGAAAAACCAGAGTCTCTCTCTCTCTCTTCTCTTATCTGCTCTCTCTCTAAGCTTGATCACGTGGATCTATAGCTCTCGGAATCTGCAACAATGGTGAGTTCGTGTTCTATTGGCTTATTACGATTTATTTCGTGATTATTTTGTCGTTTTGGTGCTCATTGTGGAATGTCCACTGTGGCTAGATCTGGTAGAATATACTCCGATTTGACGTTGTTTACTTATTAAGCTTCTCAATACATAAATTAATTA
>JAOQMS010019393.1:0-15860 GCA_027563885.1 Erythroxylum longipes | reverse complement strand
ATTTCCATGCTTGATAATCTAATAAAATAATTAAAAGAAAATAAAAATATAAAAATCCTAAAAGCGGGATCCAACAAGTAAAGTACATACTCAAGTTGCCATAAATTTTTCTAATCATTTAACTCTCTAATCATGACTATATAGTCCTATAAGTAATAAAAAAAGAGAAAATGTTTGGTTTTTATTTATTATCTCTCTTTCTGTTTGAAAACTTAAAAACACATAAGAACAAACAAAATTAAAAACATACACTCACATAAGAAACAAACAACTTAAAAGCACGCATGCATATCCTAACAAATGCAAAAATGTAAAGGGAAAGAAATAAACTTCCCTTAGGTTGCCTACCAAGAAACACTTTTGTTTATTGTCACTGGCTCAACTCCTTGTTTTCCTCATTAAGTGACAAATTTATGATCTTCAAGTGTAATAGTTTGTGCTTTCTCCAGTTTAAGTAATTCGAGATAACACTTGAGTAGATGGCCCCTCACGTCTACCATCTTCCAATCTTCAAACTTTTAATCATTACTTAGTATTTGAACTCTTGGAATATCTCAAATATCTCTTCATCCTTTTCCACCTTGCTTAATTTCTCTAACCTGTTAGGTAAAGATGAAGGGTTTATCTTAATAATAATTAGGGACAATACTTACCTTCGACCTCCTTCTCAACTTCTTCTTCACAAGCAATCCCTTTAGTAGTCCTCTCAAATTTCTCAACCTCCTTTCTGCTTTGTAAGGCTTCTGTGCTAACATTCCTTAGGTACACCTCAGGTTGAGGTGGCTGTTTCTCTTCACTTTGTGATTCTAGGTGGTTGATAGTTCCTGCCATTTGATCTATCTAACTTACTACGATCAAAAATCGAGACATTACATCTTGCTGGAACCATTTTACATCCTGGTGAAATTATAGAGTATAAGTAACAACAATATTAACTCATTATTATATGTACTTGAGTTTTATTGGCTCTCCAAATTTTGGATTCTATACCTTGTATCTTGCAAAAATTACCTTACATCTTGCCATAAATGTAGAGTATTAGCAATAATAGCAATAAAAAAATCCTATAGAGATGTACTTGAGTTATAATAAGAGGTTTGTGATCTATATAGGAATTGTTGTGCATTTTGCAGCTCATTTATGAAGTATTCTTACTGGTTATCTCATCCATAACTAAAGCTGGTATGATCACTCCCAAACTTGGTTATAGGATTGGGAATATGGGTTATGGGAAAATTTTCCATCAATAGCGTTGATAATATCTAGCAATGCCATACTCCCTTCCATGTGCCCATTTTACACAAACATTAAAAAGGCATGAAAAGATAAAGAAATAACTAAAAAATAATTATAAAGAAATATGTATAAAACACGGATGAAAATCAAAAACAAAAATTAGACACCACACTCCCCAAAAATGACGCAAAATTGGTATCATGTCATACCACTACATAAAATAACTAAACTTAAAACTATAGCTAGTGATAAGTCTAGGTCGATCCCATAGAGAGTGTGTGTAAAGCTTTCGAAATGAAAAAATTAGTGTTTAAGTTATGGAGGGTTTGGTTTGATTCAAATAACAAAATAAAGTGAAATTAAACTAAAGAAAGAAAATTAAAGAAAGTAATAAAAAAGTGATAAAAATGACGAAGGGATATGGAGTTTGGTCTTTAGTTCAATCTTGGCCTATGTCTTCTATCAATTATTAATCGTAGGTTAACATAAGTTCTGTTAACTCCAGTTTTCCCTTAGGTCGCGTTTAGTTTTAAAAAAATCTCTTTATTTAAACCTATTTATAGAACAACCTAAAACAAACTCTCTAGATTTAATAGGACAGTCGCATTATGAGATAGGAAAAAAAATTAATCAAGGTAATAATCACATAAGCTCAGATCATTTAACCATGATTAGGTTATCCTTAATGATTCAACACCATTAGTTGCTACAAATGAATCCAAACATAACTATCACATATAGTATTTAAAACACTAGTAATGGGTTCATATAAAAACAATCTAATAGAGCAATAAGATGATTCTTACATAACATGTAATTAAGTAAACATAGGATAACATAAACAATCCCTAAGGGAGAAAGAACACAATATACAATGAAGAGATGCTCAAAATGTGTCTTTGAATTTGATTTCACCTTAGAATCGAAATGGGGAAGCCTAGTTCTTCACAGGTCAGCTTCCCTTCATAGGTCTCCAAAGAGTGCATGCTCTGCCTTTATTTCCTCCCAAAACTGATCCATAACTCTTCAACCAGTCAAAATGTCATTTTATATTAAAATTAGGGTTAAGGAGACACGGAGTTTGATAAAAAGTCGTGCATCAAATCTTATAACTCAGAAAATATGAAAATTGTGAAGATACACAATTGGTTACACATTTGTAACTATCTTAGACACAGACGAGGATATAAAAATATCCATTACCCTAGGATGACCATTTTTAGCTACCGCCAGGTCTCTTATAGACATTGATGGAGGCGAGTTAACTCTAAGAGTGGGGCATGAGAGGGTTTCATTTAAAGTGTCTGATGGTAAAAGAAATACGCTTAAATTTTATGATATTATCAAAATAAAGGAATCTTATGAAAAAATTACGCTCATAAATACCAGCCTGAAAAGCGACAAATTTGGAATAATTAAAAAAGAAGAAGAGGAAAAAGGGTGGCCGAAATCACAATCAGGCAGCTTACTTACAGGTTATGAAACCTGTAGTTATGCTATAATCACAAGAATTATTTGAACCATTGTAAGTGAAAGAAGTACATTGAACTAATGATGGTAAATGAAGCACTACTTGGGAGGCAACCTATGATTTTGAACTTATTTTTTAGTCTTTTGTTTTAAATTAGGTTTTAAATTTTTTAATGTGATTTTTTATACAAGTTAAGAATTTCATAGAAATTGAGCATAATTGTGACTTAGGGATGTCAGATCAAAAACAAAAACATTCTTGGTTTGGCTAAATAATAGATTTCAAAAACTTTTTTTAAAATCAAAATGTAACGGAAGCATAAACACCAAATCAACATGCTTTTAATCCATACATGATACGGTATAAGGAAAATAAATAAAAAAAAGAACAAGATCATAATATTAACGACTCCTCGTTACAGCTTCGACTCCTCACTGCTGTGTCCTCAACCAATCCAATCTACCACTTATTCTCCTTGGACAACTTGATTATCAAGATCCTTTGGTGGGAAAGGAGAAGAAAAATGAATAACAAACTTTTTCTATATTTGGCTAGTTGAAAGAACAAAAAATTGAGACACTCTCTTTTAATCTTCGGCTAGTTGAAAAAACAAAATGAGATCCTCTCATTTTTTGTTATAGTTGACGATATTAAGAGCTAGAGGAGAGCCATACCATCCATCATTCATTTAGCATCCAAGACAAATTAATTGTATCCATACAATTCAAACACTTGTATGGATTTTTGCGAGTGAGTGGAGATTAATGAAAAAACCCACATTCATTCACTTTAAATGTTAAAAGATTTGTACTTTACATGCTGTCATTCATTCATGAATTAAACGAGCTTGTTTTGTCAAATGGACGTATGGTGGGGAGAGAGCTTCCAAAAGCCACACATTCATTCACTCTTAAATAAATGAAAGTGCAGTCCATATATGCTTTTAAAACAAGCATCAAAACCATTTAAAAATGAATATCACCGAATTCATTGGATGAGAGTGGAGAGAGAAAGCAAAAACACACTATCGATTCTTTTAATCAAAAGATTGCAGCCCTTCATTCAACATGAATTCCAAGAGCTATACGCTTATGCTATATTACAGCAAGCCTTCAAAAAACATTTAATGATGAGCATTTCGCTAACACCCACACCTTTCATGCATTTATTTATTAACTCTTTTAATTCAATTAATCTAATTAATTAAATCAAAATCCAACCCAATACTAAATGTTCATTTGGTCTTATAATTAACAATTAATTAGTGTAAGCCCAACATTTAATTATAGGCTTAAGACCCAATTTAATTAAGTTCAGTCTTATTGGCCTGAGTCCAATTCGTCCATTTCTCTCCAAACTATCTCATTTTCTTTCTGATAACCTCTATTTATATTTCTTACTTACATTGATAACCTTCTTAGAAGCCAAGTGGGGAATCTAATTGGACTTAAATAAGTAAAGCTCCAATAAGCCTAGAATTAATTTAATATCATTAGAATCAATTATAACTTATTAACCAAAAGTTATTCCACTCAAGACAAATGGCTGAACTCTTGAATTACTTAAAATTATGAGAAACCATGCTTCAAAAATTATTAATTCGATGTCTAATCGCGAACTCTATTATGAACCGTATTATAGCCATCCATAGGAAAAATTACCGCTTTACCTTTATGTTGGTTTTTCCTTCTAGATCTCCTATTTCACTCTACATGGTGATTAACACACAAGATCTAATCTTGGTGTTAAGACTTGATGGTTAGCTAGTTCATCAAACTACTGGTGCCAATTTAATCACCAATCTCCGTAAAACATCTAGAAGTGATGATATCACTATAAACTCTTTATTTCAGTGAATATTCCCTGGTACATGTTTCAATTTATAATTCCAACATGTAGACACTGGATTGATACCCTGTAAAAATCCATTCCGATCATATCAATAATTATAACAAAAAACACATGAGTTCACCACTCATCAAGATTATGGTTTGTAATAAACAAATGCTAAGATGTATGTTTTAAGATTAGAGTAATGACCTACTTTATTCTTTAAAAACATACGCAATTCCATATTCATTTAATAGTGCCATTATTAATAGTCAACTACTATCATGATTTGAAACTCATCATTCCCTTGAAGTAAACTCCTTTACTTACATAAAGGTAAATCGTAACACTACAGTCTACACCATAATCAAGCGACCAACTTGATTATTCAGCTGTGAAGCAATTAATTTAGATTTTAATAGTATATATGTTTCCTATACATCTCCATGTATATGTATATTACTTACGAAAGAACCTTCGTACCTTATAACTAGTTATATTATGCTCAGACAAATAAAACCAAACTCTTTTGTTTTCTTAATAACAAATATTTTCATTACAATATTGTAACTGAAGAATGTAAATACACTTGCTTTCCAGGGCATTATATTTACATAACCCTAACAATCTCCAACTTGCCCCAAAGTAATTTTGACATATCCCTCATTCCTATACCTTCTAGGTGGCCCTCGAAGCTCTTCTATGACAACGTCTTCATGAATGGATCAATAAGCTTTTGATCTGTGGGAATATTTACCACATTGACCTCACTACGTTTTATTATCTCCATTATGAGATGATACTTTCTCTTAATATGTTTGGCGGCTTTATGGTTCCGAGGTTCTTTAGAATTAGCCACTACCCCACTATTATCATAATAAAGTGTAATGGCCTTTTCTGCCTCAAGAACTACCTCCAAATCCTTTAGGAACTTGTGAAGCCAGATTGTTTCCTTTACTGCTTCACAAACGGCAACATACTCAGCCTCTATAATCGAATCAACAATATAAGATTGCTTGACACTCTTCCAAACAATAGCTCTGCCTCCCAAAGCAAATATAGAACTAGAAGTTGATTTCCTTGAATCGAAATCAAAATCTATATATCCTATCGAAATAAGGTCACTTTTATAGTAAACAAGAATTAAATTCTTCATCCTATAAAGATACGTCAGTATGCACTTGACCGCAATTAAATGCTCCATTCTAGGATTAGATTGAAATCTATTTACCAGTCCCACTGCGTAATAAATATCCGATTTAATGCAAAGCATGACATATATTAAACTTCCAACTATCGAAGCATATGGAATGTTAGTCATGCATTCGACCTCCTCTTAGGGTCTTAAGTGCTTGCTCCTTTGAAAGTTTGATTCCATGTCTAGTAGGTGTAAAACCCCTTTTAGAGTCCTATATGGCAAACTTATTAAGCATGTTCTCAATGTAGGTCAGTTGAGAACATGCTCAAGGGATAGTTCATTATGTTTTTTAATGATTATGTGCAAGGATAGTTACATTACGAATTAAAAATTGAAATTGCACAAATTTAAAGTACATCAGAATTTTCTACATATTCAGATGCACAGATTTTACGAATCACAATCATTAAAAGAAGCGCACAGTCTAATGTACGACCATGTAGTCGACCATCCACTTCTGCAATATATCGTAAAAAAACTTGTTCCTGTAAAATTTCTCATTTTCTTTTCTCTTCCTCTCAAGGTTGACGTTGTAACTCCCTATCTCAATCCTAATTTTCATTTTTTAGTCAATTTTGACAACACCAAGTAAGTTTTCTTGATATTTCCACTTGTTCATACATTATTACTCGATGTTTTGTGTTATTTGTGGGTTTTTTCAACCGAAATGACTAAATTCTTGATTTTGGGATTATCGGGAAATTGTGCATTTAATTGCATTATTAGTGTCTGATAATCAGATTTAATCTTCACCTAAGTGTTTTTATCATTTAATATGAGTTATTACATGTTAATTAGGTTTAAATTCAACTCTAATTATGGAACGTTACAATTTTGTTATTTTTTATGTTGTAATTAAGATGTTTTTTTATCAAATTAGGTTAGTTAGTTCAAACGTTGATTAAGTATGGGCTTGTCTTTAATTTCATGGGCTTATGTTTTAATTGTGTCAATTTTCCATAATTTTATATTTTGAGTTTTTCACTCCAAGTTAAGGTTAGATTTGGCTTTTAACAATTAAGTCCTTTAATTTGCTAACTATTCACTTTTTAAATTTATTTTTGGAATTAACTAGTTTTCTAGCCATTTTTCTCAATTAATATGTTTCGAGCATTACCAAAATTAAGTGTGGGGAAAAGTATGCCTTTGTAATAACCATTTTTCCATACTAAGGGTTATGAACCTAGGCTATTGTACATGAGAAATAGCATTGAGGAATTATAAGGAGCATTTCATTCACATGCATATCTTTAGCATACAAACATGAATTATGATATTGTACACATTGCAAAGATTGTATATGCATTCAATTGACATATTCTAGGTAATGAAAGGTTTAAAATGGTTATGATATGAATTGTGAATTGTTATGTCTTGAATTTTGATTTGGTGAATTATAATTATTAATTGGAATTTAATTGTAACAACTGGGAGATTTATGAATTTATATGTATTTTTGGACTAGGAAAAATGCCAAGTGGCAAGACAAATTGACACATTATAGTAGAAATAACTGACATGTGGCATTAGGATTTAGTGACAAATGGCTTAGATAATTTGGTGAAAAATGACTTCGAGATTTAATGAGAATCGGCTTAGAGATTGAGAGATAAATGGACTAGTTATCAAGAGACAATTTGAACCATAGGAAGAAGACATGTGGCATGTGACAAGCGTCACAACACTTGCCACACATCTATCTCATGATACACACTCACATAAAATCAAATTTCATTTTTACTTTTTCTACATGTTTTTTTCTTCTTCTTTCTTCTCCAACTCGCAACGCTCTTACCCAACCCCTACAATCTTGAGCTTTTGCCATAATCTTTCACCTTATCACTACAATATCTATTTGTCTTCACCATGTTGATGAAAACCTAAACTTTTCCTGCTTAAAATGGTGATGATCGTGTAAGCTTGGAGGAGCTAGGTTTACATGATGATTTGAGGAGCTTTGGAGTTAAACAAGTAAGTATAATAATGTTCTTTATGGCTTGTTTTAATAGAAACATAAATGGTGATTGTTTAGGGATAGATTGATGGTGCTAATGGTGTATGATGTGTGTTAGAACGTTTATGAACAAATGGATACATCATGTTATATTTTTTTATAAATGATAAATAACAGTTTATGTATTGTTATAAGGATGATTTTGAGTTGGGATTGAGGTGAATTTGATGAGGAATTGAAGTCTAAGTGATGAGCTATGTATAAGATGTTTTGATTTTGGTAAGAAAGAGTTAAAATCTGGAAAAACATTGAAGGAAATGGCTAGGAAATTCATGGATCACCTATCGCATGATCGTGGGAAGGCCTCCACGATCATGGGAAATTCATGGAAAATGGAATCTTCTATTTTATGAGTAGCTAAGGATAAGGTACTTTACTTTGGTGCATTTAGACTTGATTGAGGCTTGAAATACACCTAGTTGATGCTTAATTTATTTGGTTAAAGGTTTGATATGTTTAGGTTGTTAATTGAGGTTATAGCTTAAGGAATGGATTGTTGATACTAATGCATTTAAAATCTGGAAAATTATGAATGATATAGGAACGAAGGTGTTCTTAGGAATGCAACTTGATCCAAAGGAATGAGTAAGGAGTATTAAGTATGAATGAATGAGAATTAGGATTTTGTGTGATTTTATAATACTTGAAAAGGATTGGTGAATATTACAAACTACATGTGAACAAGTTATGATGTATGATTGGTTAAGAGTTATGAATTAAAGAATAATACTTGGGAAAGTCAATTGAGCATGCATTGGCCATGTTATATATGTGTGTGTGTGTGTGAGTGTGTGTGTGTGTGTGTGTGTGCGTGTACGTGTGCGTGTTTATGTGCGTGATTGAATACTAATATTAATGATCAAATTATTAATGTGTATAAATTTGTATATTATGTGATTTTAGACGCTGAAGTCGAACGCTAGTATCTAGACATTGTCGGTTCGTTAAGGCAATATCTAATTTGGAGCTTGCTATGAGTCAAACTAGATGTTTTCTCACTAGGATTGAATTGTTTCTATTTAAATTTTATCTCTCCAGATTAGTTAGTGCCTTGACGAGCTGGTAACGTCTGGATGTTGGCGTTCAACTTCAGCGTCTAAAATCTTGCAATACATATATATATTTGTGTGTGTGTGTGTGTGTGTGTTTATGTGTGTGCATGATTGAATACTAATATGAATGATTAACTTATTAATGTGTATAAATGTGTGTATTGCATGATTTTAGATGCTCAAGTCGAACGCCAGCATCTAGACATTGCCGGTTCGTCAAGGAAATAGCTAATCTAGAGTTTACTATGAGTCAACCTAGATGTTTTCTCACTACGATTGAATTGTTTTTGTTTAAATTTCATCTATTGAACTTTTATTAATGTGATTGAGATAATTCCAGACACTTATGGCCTGATGAGTTTGATAATTGAGAATGTATTAGGAGTGTTTCCAAATTGAATATGAATCGGAAAAAATATGTGTACTCAATGAATTGTTGAATGTCGGACTTATATCCGATGAATATGTGGAAATGATTATATGTAATAAATGAAAGTTATTGAATGCATGTAATGAAAATTGATGCATTCCATCACATTTTGATGCATAATTAAATAAAGGAGTTGTGATCAAAGTGAACAGTGAAAAAGAGTGTAAAGCTTAGAATGTGCACGAAGGGTCATAGGCTCAATTATTAATGAGTCTAGTATCCACAATGGATGCAGGAAAATTTATTAATTGAGCTCGGTATCCATAAGGATATGGGACAGTAAAAAGGCATTTGATCACAACAAATAACAATGAAAGTGGAGTCACATGTGCATTTGCATATATAACTTGATATGCATTATATGAATGATTAAAATGAATTATTTGGACTGTTTTTAAATGGAAATGTGAAATAGTGTATACAAATTGTATTTATTGAAGGATGATGAAATGTGAAGTGACAATCCAATATTTGAAGATATAATTTATCTATGAATTGAATTATAAAATGTCTTTGTATTTTCATATGAGTGAGCACATCAAGGATGGTTCACTTACTTAGTTCACAAAACTCATCAAAATTTTAAATGTTGATTTTCAGGTACGAGGAAGACTTAGCTTCTAAGGCAGACAAATATAAGTCTAATACAACATTTTTGGATACAAGAATGACTCAAAGGTCTAGTGTTTAGTTTCTTTTCATGTAGAACATGAGGTAAAGAGTAGTAAACTCTCATATGTCTTTGATACTACATATATGTATTATGTAGTGAAATTCTACAGTGTAAATATGTTTGTGAATGAAATGAGGAGTTGATCTTTTCATTATTTATGCCTCTGTATGATGCCATATAAGTGAATGTGATTGCTCTAACATGCCATTTTCATACGGTATGTTCTCGAATATCCTCAAGATGTTCAGGCATATGCTCAGTGGTAGTGGTATGTTAAATTTTTGGTATCAGAGCATGGTTTGGCATCCATAGGGGCATATAAGAACATATAGACATGATATACAGTGAAAGACTTAGATAGAAACCACGATTATTGTTTATTATAGGTCATCTGATATAGGAGATCAAGTTACAAAGTTAGTTGACCTAGAGTCTATAGGAGCCAATAGATAGTCTCTAGTACCTCGGTCTGACGAAATGCCTTAGAGAATTCCTGAATGGAGAGAAATGAGGTATGATAAACATAGGAAGCAGGGGGATGTAGACTTCTATATAAGTACAGACCCTGCTAAGGCAAAAGGATGGTTAGAGAGAACAAAAAGGATATTTGATCAGATGGATTATGAGTCTGACGAGAGGTTTGACTATGCAGTCTCATTGCTATAAGGTCCAGCTTATCAGGGCTGGAAGATTGTTCCCAGTAGTACCACCCGACCTTGTAGGTTAACATGGGAAGACGTTCTGAAAGTTTTTAAGGAAAACTTTATGCCAAAGATCTATTTGGATAGGAAGATGAAAGAACTCCTAGATCTAAAACAAGGCAATCTCACTGTAGCCTAGTATGAAATACAGTTTAATGAGTTAATGAGGTATGCTACTACCTTGATTCTAACTAAGGAGGTCAAGTGTAGATGATTTGAGGACAGAATGAATATGGAGATTAGGAAGAGGTTAGTTATTACTAATCTGAGAAGTTTTACTGAGTTGAGAGTTGCCTCAATCAAAATTGAACAATTACTGAAAGATGGACAAGGAGAGTATAGATAGGAGTTCAAAATGAAGAGACATGGTGGGTCTCCATTTGATTCTAGCAGAAGATTTAGTAAACACCATAATAGATCAATTCAACCACTGAGTAGATCGAGACAGTCAGGGTTTAGACAGAGAGGTAGTTTTGTACAGGCTGGTTGTGGTAAAGGTTTAGTATCTGGGCAGGCACAACAGATGCCTAGCTGTGAGCATTATGGAAATAAACATGGTGGTATGTTAAAAGATATAGGGATCTTACCTTAGTTGTGGCTCTTTCGAGCATCATATTAGAGATTATCCCGGGACTTTCAGAACACAATCTGGAATGAGAGGAGGATCAGTAATTGAGACTACTATCCAGTAGAGTAGAGTTAGTGGATCAGGACAGAGAGGTAGAGCTAAAGGTAGAATGAGTTCAGTAGGTCCTAATGTTAGGACTGAGGTGCCGAGTAATTAGCTACAGTTTCAGGCTATAATTTATGCTCTTACAGGACAGGAGGCTCAAAACTCCCCAAATTTTGTTGCAAGTGTGTTGCATGTCTTTAATTTTGAGGCATTTGAATTGTTAGGTCCATGATATACATTATTCATTAATCACACCACATCTAACATCTAACTATATTGTGAGAGAGAAATGTTGAAATATGGCTTAGAAGTAAGTACACTGATAGGTGTTACTATAGTTATTAGAGAAGTGTGTAAAAGGTGCATGGTTCGGGTTGATCAAGTAGAGTTGAAAGTTGATTTGATTGTATTGCAATTAAATGAGATAGATCTTATCTTAGGTATGGATTGGCTTACTGTACATAGGGTTGTGATGTACTGCTACACTAAGGAGGTGATTTCTGAATCTCCTAATCAGTCAAGAGTAATATTTCGAGGTGTTAGTCAAGCAGTGTTAGCCAAATTGATTTCCTCAATGAGTGCTTTAAGACTGATTTAAGGGGATGTCAGGCTTATCTAGCCTATGTAACTGATACTCAAACTGAGCAGAAAGTACAGGATATTCCTGCTATTAGGAATTTCTTGGATTTGTTTCCCACCTAAGATAGGGAGACATTGTTTACTATCAACTTAGTTCCTGGTACTGCTCCTATATCTATTCCTCTATATAGGATGGCATCTATGGAACTTAAGGAACTTAAGACCTAGTTGCAGGAGTTGTTGGATAAGGGTTTTATCAAACCTAATATGTCACCTTGGGGAGCTCTAGTTTTGTTTGTGAAGAAGAAAGATAGGACTTTGAGATTGTGTATTGAGTATAGACAGTTGAATTAGGTGATAGTGAAGAATAAGTATCTCTTATTGAGAATAGATGATTTACTTGATCAATTACAAGGAGCTCAAGTGTTCATTAAACTATATTTGAGATCAGGGTACTATCATATGTAGATAATAGAAGCTGATGTACCGAAGAGGGCATTCAGAATTAGATATGGGCACTTTGAGTTTTTGGTGATATCTTTTGGGTTGACAAATGCTCTGGAAGCTTTTATGGCATTGATGAATAAAGTGTTCCAACCTTAGTTAGATCATTTTGTTATAATATTCATAAATGATATTTTGGTGTATTCGAAGAATAAAGAGGAACATTTTGAACATTTGAGGTTAGTCACACAGATAATGAGAGAAGCAATTGTATGCCAAGTTTAGTAAGTGTGAATTTTTTCTTGATCAAGTAGTATTCTTGGGTCATATAGTATCTGGACAGGGCATATAGGTAGACACAAAGTAAGTTGAAGTAGTAATAAAGTGGAAATCCCTCAGAAATATGTGTGAGATTCGAAGTTTTCTTAGACTAGCAGGTTATTACAGGAGGTTTATCGAGGGGTTTTCATTGATTTTATCCCCTTTGACAAAACTTCTAAGGAAGAATGTACCTTTCAAATGGACTGATGAATGTCAAAGGAGTATTAAGGAATTAAAACATCAGTTAACTAAAACACTGGTGCTAGCTATTTTATCAGGATTTGGAGGATATGTTGTGTATAGTGATGCTTCACACCAGGGGTTAGGATGTGTTCTGATGTAGTATAGTGGAGTGATTGGATATGCATCGAGATAGTTAAGGTCTCATGAGTTCAATTATCTAGTTTATGATTTAGAACTTGTTTCACTGATGTTCGCTTTGAAAATATAGACACATTATTTATATGATGAGACATTTTAGATATTCACAGATCATAGAAGCTTGAGATATTTGCTGAGTCAAAAGGAGTTGAATATTAGACAATGGTAATGGATCGAACTGCTTAAAGATTATAATTGCAAGTGGAGTATGAATCTAGTAAAACTAATGTTATGGCTAATGCATTGAGCAAGAAATCTAATAGTAATGTGGCTCAAATTAAGATATTGAGGTTACCTAACCCAATACAACTAAGAGCATTGAATCAAGAGTTGAATTTGAGGTAAAATGAAGTATTATTAACTACATTGAAGCTTAGGTCGGTATTGCATGAAAGAATTAGAAAAGCTCAAAGAAAGGATCCAGAAGTAGTGAAGTTTATTGAGAAATTGAAACAAAATCTGAACTTTGAGTTTGAATTGAGGGATGATACATTGTGATTGGAGAAGAGATCCTGTGTACCTAATGTTGATGATTTGAGAAAAGATATTTTAGAGGAAGCACATATAGCAACTTATGCTATACGTCCTAGTACTACCAAGATGTACAATATGTTGAAACAACATTTCTGGTGGCTAAGGATGAAGAAGCAATTGACTGAGTATGTTGCTAAATGTTTGACTTGCGAATAGATTAAGGCAGAGAATCAGGCTCTGGTTGGGTAGTTATTGTCATTACCTATTCCGGAGTGGAAATGAGAGAGGATTACTATGGATTTCATTAAAGGTTTAGAGAGGACTCCAAGGCAACATGATAACATATAGGTCATTATTGATAGAATGACGAAGTCATCCCATTTCTTACCTATGAGAGAGAACAATACACTTGATCAGTTAGCCCAGAAGTATGTGGATGAAGTTATTAAGTTAAGAGGACTTCACTTCTTCTATTGATTTTGATGAAAGTCAAATAATAATAATAAAAGAAGTGTGTGAACTATTTTGATGAGTTTGTTAAGTGCGCATATAAATGTAAGTAGCACAAATCATCAAATCAAGATCATATTTAAGAGCTGACTAAGAAAAAGTGTAAGACGAAGTCACATGTCTAAGACGAAGTTGTAAGACCAAGCAAAGTCATAATACGAAGTGAAGTCATGAGATGAAGCAAAGCCGTAAGACAAAGCGAAGTCGTAAGATGAAGCGAAGTCATAAAACGAAGCAAAGTCGTAAGACGAATACATAAGACAAATCATACAAATCAAATCAAGGAAATATAATTGAAGAATAATCTACAACATCAGTTAGTTAGTTAGTTGGAGTAGGTTACAGGACTCAACTAATAATTGATCTCTGAAGATTCTACAAGCAGTTTTCTCAAGAAGACCATTGGAGAATTAGACTATAAATATCAGTTGTAGTCATAGAAAAAATATAAAACTTTTAACTTTCAACTCTCAACTCTCTACTCACACAATAATTCTGTGATCAAATGAGTATACTGTAAAAATATACTGAGTGAAAAAAAGGAAGAAGAGAGATTAAAAACACCTATAACGTGAGTTTAGAAAACTCAAACAATATCTTTTCAAGTGGAAGGGAAGGCTAAAACCTGAAGAGGCTAAGATAACAGATAAATAATACTTTTGTGAAAGAGACCTGAAGAGGCGCTGGAAGTGAGAAATAATACTTATAAAGTTGCAAGAGATAGTGAAATCTAAAATAAACTCTGAGGACTGGACGTAGCCCAAAGGTTAAGGGTGAACCAGTATAAATCGCAGTGTCATATTCTCTAACCCTTATCTCTTTAATTTCTTGTTGTTAAAAGAATAGATACTATTTTTGTTGTTGCATTACTCAAACAAAATAAGTGCGCTGTTTTGCAATCGTTTGAATCTTTCAAGAAAATCAAAAAGTTTTTTTTAGATTACTATTTTAGACGATTTAACATAATTCAACCCCCTTCTTGTGTATTTTACATATTATATGTGATTTCTATAATAACAAGTGATTTATTTCAGTTGATGTCAGAGTGAAGTTTCCAAGAAACATTGTTACAAAGGACAAAGATCCATGGTTGAATCACATTTTTTTATAGCTAAAGGTGCCTCAGTCATAAGACCTCATGGATTCAATGGTGAAGACTATCATTAATGGAAAGACAGAATGCGGCTCTTCATAGAATCCACACACATTGAACTTTGGGATATCATTGAAAGTGGTCCATATATCCCAACAAACTATGAAGGGAAAAGTATCTCTCTTGACCAATGGTCAGCTGATCAGAAAGCTCATGTTCAATTGAATTCAAAGGACAAGTTCTTTTTAAGTTATGCTCTAAAAAGAAGTGAATATGATAAGGTTCATAGATGCAAATCTGCAAAGGAAATGCAGGACACACATTAACCATTGCATATGAAGGCACAAACCAAATGAAAGAATCTAAGATTGGTATTTTTGTTCATCAGTATGATCTATTCAAGATGAAAGATGATGAGTCTATTGATCAAATGTTTGAACGATTCTAAACAATCATTAATGTACTTAAAGCTCCGGGTAGAATCTACTATAGTCAAGATCATGTCAGAAATGTTAGACCCTACCTACGGAGCCTAACGTTCATGCTTTGATACCAAGTTGTTGGATCATGTTTCTAAAACCCAACATTCGGAGACAAAACAGAGCCTGTCATCCCAAAAGGGTGGCATGCCCATAGCAATCAAACATCAAACAATCAAATTTAAAGATTTCACAAGAAAGAAAAATCCAATCTTATTTCATTGATGAACCCAAATAAAGTTTATACAAACTTATTTCAAAATACAAAATACAAAAGTACACATGATACAATTGAATGCTT
>JAOQMS010019372.1:0-15862 GCA_027563885.1 Erythroxylum longipes | reverse complement strand
AGGTGTTTTCCTAATCTCTCCGATTAATCTCACGTGTACCCGTTTCTATAATTCAACCCGTTATATGGAAACGGGATATCACACATATAATAGTATATCGATTCAAAGTATTAAACATTCATTATTTTGGGCTCTTTTGACTTAATTCAACTGTTATATTTCTTGAAAATTAGATGAGCGAAAATGGTGGTAAAATTTTCAAGGAAATGTGAGTGATAAGTTTTGATCCATAATTGAGAATTGTCTCATTAGAATTTGAGCTATTATTTTGTAGATAGTTGTAATTGATGATTGAGAGAATGATAAGAATTATTTATGAGACCTTTGAACAAGTGAAACATGGAGATTTTAGATGATTAAAAAAAATTTAGTAACCAATGAAGTCTCAGATTGAGTTTTAAGGTACCTGCAATCGCATAAGTGTTTTATAGTATTAGAAATGGACAATTAAAGATATTATTATTCAACATCAGAGTTGCACTGTGGAAGTATGATGTATACTCCTTGTTTGAAGAGATTGAGGCTGATAAGCTTGAAATTACATTATGAGATAGTAAAATTTAAACTCTGAGCATATTGAATGGTTTTTATAAGAATAGGATATTATGTTAGTGTCTTACGATATGATCTTAAATGATTGATTTTCTTCCAAAAAAAATATGATGGGAAATGACAAAGGTATAATAAATAGTTCACTGATGATTATAGATTTGAGATTCGAAAGCTAAGGAGTCCGTGTGAGGCATAAGAAATATAAGAAAAATATTATTGAGTTTTGTTTATAATTAGAGACAATGAGAAAGAAAAAGTTTATTATTCAGAAGTATATAAGAACAATTGTTTTGTAAGAACCCTAATCAAAAGTTTCATTAGTAGTAATCTAAGTAAATGTGAATCGTGATAGTGTTAAATGGATGGTTTGATGTATAGTTAACTTAGTAAATTTGTGAATAAATTAATTGTTAGTGAGAAAGCAAAAGCAATGATTTAGAAAAAGGATTCATGTGAAGATAGGTTACAAATTCCGAGCACATTTTATTAAGAGGTAACGTTATGTTGAACTTAAGAAAGAAATTATAGATTAAGTCACTCTCCAGTGTGTGCTATATAGCTAAGGAATAAAAAGAGGGTGATAGTGAAGTATATGTTCAAATGCTTATGAAACTTGTTAGTCAAGGCTGAGAGTCAAAGAACCAATAAAAATTGCTCAGCCACTCCCTATTCAGGAATGGAAATGGAAGCATATTATGGTAGCAATTTTGCGGAATCTAGGCAGATGATAGTATATGGGAGATAAAGGATAAAAGTTAAAAAAATATGCCCATTTCCTAACCATCTATGGTAGGTATTTTCTTGATATATTAATCAAGTTGTAATTGCTTAGAATTATATAGTTACGTAGAGTGCTGATATATAATGACGAAATAGATAAAAGAAAATTAGTTGGGCTGAATTAGTTCAAATAACCACAAATAGGATCAAAGTTTTTTTGGGTTAAAGTGATAGTAATTAAAATTAACAACAGAGCTAGGTATAGAAATTGAGGAGAATTTAGAGTTTAAAGTTGAAAAATCAACGAAATTTTGTGAATATCATCATGGAAAGGAATAGTCTGTTTTAGACAATATGACAAGTTAAGCCCATGATATGTTGGTCCCTATAAAGTGATTGACAAAGTGGAAGCATGAAGAATGGATAAGAAGTTAATATCCATATTTTTTAGATGAATAAGTTTGTTTAAAATTTTGAGGACGAGATTTCTATAAGTAGGGGAGAACTTGTAATATCCTAGTTCGATTATTATACTATTTACTGTACTGCACATGCAGTTTATAGAGTATGCTCTATTTATGGTATACTAGAGTAATTTAAGTGTTTAAATGTATGATTGAGTTTATAATGGAGATCACTGATAGACTAGAGATGGTTCTAGACTCAACTAAAATTTTCTCAGAAAATTTTTGAAAACTCCAAAAGATTTAGAGATTTAGGTGACACTTTTGAAAGAATTTGGATGATTTCGGTGACATTTAGTGATTTCTGAATTTAATCAAAAAATTCATCTAGGCAATCGAAAAAGTTACTGAACAATTTCAAAATATAATGAAAAGCTTCGAAATTAGGATTAGAGTCCATAGGAACTGAAATGGGTCAAAATGGAGGTTCTTTGAATAGCATTCGGGTAACCCGAAATTATTAGACTAACATGCCCGTTTTGGAAAATAATGGGTATTGATGATTTTAAACCCATTCGAAACTTTTAACAACATCGAATCGACAAGTATTGACCCTAATTAGAGTATTTTATAGTCAATTTGATGATAAGATGGTTATGGAATAATTTCAAGATTCAATTTGGTTAGTAGGTGAATTAAATGCATTAAAGGGCAATTTGGTCTTTTTACATGATATTAGTAGATTGATGAGTCATTAGAGATGACCAATGAGAAAATGACATGTGTGTGATGAGTCATTAGTGACGACAAATAGGAAGGTGACATATGTCATCCATTAAATGAGTATAAAAAGCAAAACTTAAGACATTTTGCTTCATTTTGTGAGAATGCCGTGAGAGTGGCATTAAAGAGCCCAAAACTAAAAGAAAATAAGATAGAATCAAGAGTGGGTTTTGACCATTGACGAGAGAAAGGAAGAAAGAGAGAGAAAAAAAGGGAAAGGAGAAAGGAGAAGAGAGAACTACAACTAAGCCATAGAGAAGTGATCTAAGGCATTTTTCATGTTCTTCCACCTTCAATCAAGCTTCTAACGAGATTTCATAGCTATCGAAGTGACGAGGAAGAAAAATGTGGGTTGGTAAGCTTACAAATTTTGAAATTTTGGATTTGTTGGGTTATAGATTATATTTGGTTTAGATGGTGTAAATTGCACCCTTTTGATGAGATATAAAGGTTTTATTGCATTAGAAGCAATTAGGAGAAGAAAACCATATGAATCTAGTATGGAACCTTGCTCAAACTTGGTCAAAGGTTAGATTTATTGCCTAAAGTGTTTTATTTTGCTATTTGATGATTTAAGATTAATGAAAGACATTAGGAAGTTATTTTACTGATGAAAGAATGGAAGAAAAACCGTAGAAATGATTAAATGAGTTTTTGGCCATGGTTAAGGTTTTTAATGTATTATGACCCAAACTTCCATTTTGATGTTTTATGATTTTTATAGCATGATTTTGATGCTAATGAAGTAAAGAAATGTAAAAGAATTGATTTAGAATTGGATTTGATTGAAATTTGGTTTAGGGTACATGATTTTGTAAAAAGTTGTTAATGAAATTTTAAGGCTTAAATGTGTGTACTAAAATGTCATGGAAGTGAATTTGAATTGGTTTTAAGTGTTAGCAATCAAATGGAATTGAATTAGAAAGCTAATGTTAAATATGTTAAGTTTAGACTTAAAGGCATTTCTAGAATAAGAGTATGATTATGATGTAATGACCATGTGAATGTGATTAAGGATGGTCATTAAATGTATTTGATATATTGAAATGATTAGAATAAGTGTATGTTATTAGTTGGAGAAAAAAATTAGCATATGGAGCGTATGTGGAAAGTAATGATGTCAACTTTGTTTATGGTATATTTGATTGGAAAATGTGTTAAGGAGTTAAATGTATTCGTATTAGGTTTATGTATCAAAATTAGGTTTATGTATCAAAAAACGAAACCAACTAAAGGATTTCGACATGTTGAAAAGGAAACTAGCAAGTTGTGAGTGTATTTAATTGTTTTATGTGACTATACTTTTTGTAAAAAAGAATTGATGACATGTGAGTGTACTTTAAATTGAGTTTATGCAAATAGTTTTCATTTGATCATAAAATGAATATTTATGTTGAGTTTTATACAAATGATATTTTATAAGTGAATATTACTAGCATAAGTGTATGCTTTGGCCAATATGAGTTTTAATTTGAAAGTTAAATTCTATATGATTGGGAGTTACATTGAAATAATTCAATTATGAATCCTCACATACTTTAATTAAAAAATAAGATGAGTCGTAAATGTAAGAGTTGCTTTTGCCTATTGTACATTGCTAAGCTTTATACATGTTATTATACCGGTATATTTATAACTGTTAATCTATTACCGGTAAGCTGTGTAAAACCAGCACCGTAAATAGTAGTTAACTAGTCATAGGTAAACGATGTAGTACCAGCTCTGTGACTTGTTACTGGTATGTGATGCAAAACCAACTTTGTAACTACCGATTTACACTGGCTAACCTATTGCGGGTAAGCGACATAAAACTAGATCTGTAACTAGTGGTTAACCAGGTGGGGGTAAGCGATCCAAAACTAGCTCTGTGACTTTAGGCCTAGTGTACCATATGGTAAAGAAAATGGCAGTGGGCTATGTTGAGCAAGAAAAGCCATGTAATAATAATGCTGCCACTATTTATTTTTAAAAGTGATTGAAGAGATACCACATAGTACAAATTCTAGTGGTTGGCTTATTGTCAGTATAAAAGTTTTTAGAAAACTTATTGCCACCATTGTTTATTGTTTAAGGAAAAAAATAAAAAGGAAAATGGAAACTTTTTTATTATGAGTTTAATGTCGAAAAGCATTTTGGAATAGTATTTTAGAAAAATTGAAATTCTGTTTTACGAAATGTTATGTTATTACCAGATTTAATGATGCACGAATAATTTGTTATGAAAAATACTTTACCATAATCTTTATGGTTGTATAGGAATACTGCAGTTCTGTTGTTATGAAAAGTTAAATTTTTTTAGTAAATTGATTACATTCACTAGGCTCGTTTAGTTCACCCTTATTTTTATGTTTTTAAACAAACCACTCCTGGTATGCGTACAGGTGCTGTAGTAATTGGGATTTCGTTGCAAGATTAGTTGTATCTTTAGGTACTGTTGTGCTTTTGTCATTTTCATATGTAAATTTGTGTAAAAAATGGATGTTTATAAAGACTTTTAAATGAAATGCCTGAATATGTTTTAGCTTTTTAAAGTTTATTGTAGTGATTTTTTAGAATTATTTGTTTGTGATTGCTTGTGAGTGGACTTGAAGTCCAAATTTTGTAGGTGAGAAATTGGAGTGAATATAGAAGTGTTTTGAAATTTTACAAGGCTTTTGAAAATTTTGGGAATGTCAAAATGCAGCCATTGTATTGCCAAAATTTTTAATAAAACATTTTGAGAAAAAAATTTCCACTATTTTCCACGCTTTTACCTTTTAAAATATAAAAGGGTTTTAACAGTTGAAAGATTTGGCTTTATAAGAACCCCTTCAGTTGAGTTAGATATCGATTCGAGGGCTACCATGAGGTCACCGTGAGTGCTCCACTTGAGTTCTAAAAAGGAAACTCCAAGATGGGACCTTTCATATGGTGTTAAATGTGCATAAAATATGCTTATATTTTCCTTAGTTATTTACATAGTTTTCATACTAGATGAATTTTATTTACCTACTGCATCAAGTACGCTTGACTCTTGTCAACAGTTCCAGAGTTCTGAAACTGTTGTTCAATGCTTTCTTATATTTGGTCATATCATTATAATTGTTTATATTAATAAGTGATACTTTTTAAGAATTAATATTAAAGTACAGATTTTACATACATGAACTTGTTTGCATCGGGTGTTGATGAAGGTCATAGCATCATGCTTTTTGGTGTGAGTGTGCAAAAAAAACTGGCATGGTGTAAGCTTCCCACTCATAGACTTTTTTGCATAAAAAATAAATTGTTATAAGTGAACTACAATTTACAAAAATTTTGGTAGAATTTCCTCTATTTTTATAATATTTACCCCATGTTAGACAAAAAAAATTTAACTTAACAACACAACTATTAATGACAGCAGACATTTATAACATTATTATTCTCCAAAATGCACATATATTTTCATTTTAAATTTCATATATCAAATTACCTTGAAATTAAATTTCATATATCAAAGTACAAAAATCAGAATATAAGTGTAAAGTTTTAATACTTACAGGTTGAAGTGCATGCTCTTAGTGGGTCAAAGATCCTCCAATGTGTACGGGTAGGCTCTCTCCGTCTGGTCCTTTATATTTGTCGACAGAATTGTGCTCTGAAATTGATATTGCCTCGGGTGGTGCCCAATACTTTTGCTAAGGACTCCATATTTCTTGAGATATATATGGTAGTCATACGCCATTCTTAGGTATCAAAGTAAGAAAGTCTCTATAACGTGTACGAGCTAACCTCTCTCATACATTATAAATTACAACATCAAATTTTGAATCCCAAAAAAATTCTTTCTAGAAAAATATACAATAAGTACTTATAAATGACAATATTTATCTAATTAATGTAAAAAATTTTAGATAAAATAAAAAAGATTAAATAATATATTTTGTGCACCTCAAACTCCTGATAATAAAAATCATTTGTCGATTAAGAGACATTCTTTCATATATAACACTTAATATCTATCATCTCCTTGAACTTAGATGAGATATTTCTTGAGCACGTTCTAGATGGAACCAACCTAAAATATAAGTTATTTTAGATCACTTTTAAATTAAATCCTATAACTTCATTGTAAACCTATAGTGTTATCATATGTTACAAAATTTTTAAAATTTTACTTACAAATTTTTGACAATTGTGATGTGTGTTCTTTTATCAATTATGATCTTACGACATTTTTAATTATATCTTTATAATTTTTTAATATCTCTAATATATTTTAATAATTATATTGTAGTGTTTTGCAAGTTGTCTACCTTAGATAATATTTAAACAAGAACCATCAGAATTCTAATTCTGTAAATTTTGATATAACAAATAATCAACATAATCAATATATAATATGTTTGATTCACCTTTTGTAATACACAATTTGTTACATTCTTCGCCACCTTAACTATTTTTCTCTTATCACCAATAAAGAAAGCATAATGCATTACAAAAATATCAATGTATGGGATTTTTACCTCAATTGATGATTAAACCAGTACCTCAACCCAGTAAAAAATGAAAATCGATGATTACCCATACAATTAAACCAGAAACAAAAACCCATACAATCAAAGTAATACACAAAATCTAGTAAAAAATAAAACCCAACGACGTCATAAAGAACAATCAAAGATGGACCACTTACCTTAACCGGTGATTAAACAAAGACGATGTCGATGGCCAGTGGCGGAGCCAAGAATTTCCTGGAGCCGGGGCTAATTGGACAGCGATGGACTGGCGACAAATTCAACATTAATTCAACATAAGGAACTTAATAAATAATAATAATAATAATAATAATAATAATAATAATAATAATAATAATAATAATAATAATAATAATAATAATAACAACAACAATTGATTGGGAATTTTAACCCTTATAGAGGTAAATTTTATTTTTGAGGTCTTCTTAGAAGTTGTAGGTCTAGAAGTCTTCTTCAAAACGGTCTTTGAATGACCTTAATTTGATATTTGTAGTGAAAGTTATGCCCTTTTTATCAAAACAAATGGAAAAAAGAGAAAAGAGGAAAGTCGCAATCTCGACTTTGGGGAAATTATAGGAAAGTCGTGATCGCAACTTGACGCGATAGCGACATTTGTGAAATTTAAGAGGAAAATCGTGATCACGATAAGTCACGATCGTAACTTTCGTGAAATTTCCCCCAAGTCGCGATCGCGACTTTCCTCTTCAATTCGACTTTAGCAGTGGACGGCGGGAGCCGGGGCTGGCGCGGGGGCTTGTCCCGTGCTAGCTCCGCCCCTATGAATGGCACGCGATGGAAGAAGATGGACGTAGAGAAGGGCAAACAGTGAGGAAACAGAAGCACGTATGATGGACGACGGAGAACCACAAACGGTGACTGCTACACAGAACTAGCGACAACGACATAGGAGAAAACGAAGAAAAGAGAGAGGAGAAAATGAGGATGGACCAGGGGTGCGTTGGTAGGTTTAACGTTTAACAAAAACAATGTTGTTTGGTGTTAAACCAAACAACGTCGTTTTCTTTTTATTAAAAACGTTGAAGCTGAAGCTAATCACAACGTTTAGGTTTTAATTTTAGATTCTGTCAGTAAATCACTGACAAAATTTAGTCCCGTCAATATGCCCCGACGCTTGTTTATGCTGCCAAGTATTCCCGCCTAATTTACTGACGAATATTGCTTTTTCGTCGCTATATTCTGTTGGAAAAATTGCCATGATAATTTCCCTCCACCTTTGCCGATGGATATTTTGTCCATCGCAAAATGCAATTTTTTTCAACAATGTTATCGACAAAAGTTGGTTTTTCGTCGCTAATTAACTACGGTATTTTTACCTTTGATAATTTGTAATTTTCTTGTAATGAATTAAATAAATACAAGATTTAACAATAAGATTTATTATTTTCCAAAACAAAAACAATAAGATTTATAACCATCCCACAAACACGCTACTAGTTGAAGCTAGATCAAATAAAACTTACTTATCAAGTAAGGGTAAGGTTACGTATTACTAGACCTCTCCAAATCTCATGTATCAAGTAGACTTTCACCGGGTTATTGTTGTAGAGTTAGTTAATACAAGTATCACAATCATCACTAACATAGAGCTAATAGATTTGTAACAATTTACCAACACCATTACTATGATTAGCACCAGTAAAATACAGTCCTTTTGAAATCAATTAAGTCCCCATCTAGTTGCAACTTTTGCAGTCACTTTAGCTTTTAAAAGCACAAAATAAAGTGTGCCTCTTGTCCTGGCTAGTGTGCTTGAGTAGAATCCAAGTTTAGCTACTTGCTCTTGCCTGAATAGTTTTCTATTTCTTACCCTCCACACCTTATACACTCCTACGCATAAAACTAGCTTCAAAAGACCGAGCTTGTCATTTGGCAAGGAAGCATTGACGATTTTTTAATTATAGTTTTATACGTTTCCCCACCAATGTGAAAATTGCAATCAGCCGGAATCCTTCCCCAAAGTTCTTTAGCGTAACAACATTGAAAGAAAAGGTGGTTAGTTGTCTCTAATTTAGCATTATAAAGAATGCATTGGAGATTGATTGTAACTATAGTTTTGACTCTACTCAATGTTTTTAACTTGCTCTTGACTGCAAGCCACATGATGAATACAAACATTGGACTATTATATGTGAACCAAATAAACTTCTGCCAAGATACCCTAGAGCATGTTGCTTGAATTGTTCAAAAGAACTTTTGTTGGTGAAAAAGCACGAGGAGTGTCTTTCCTATATCACTTTATCATCAACATTCTGTCTAGGATTATAATCAGGTAATCCAAATTACATGCACTCAAATCCTCTAAATCTAATGTGCCATTCTCCGTCATTTATTAGTTCATTGACTTTTAAGTCTTAGCATGTACTTGAGGTGGAAAATATCAAGAATCATTTGCAGAGGTCCCTTATCACTCCAACTACGAAACTAGAGCCAGTTAATCTCCGAACCCTTTAGTATGCTCTTAAATTAACAACATAATTTAGGAATTCAGATTATTTTATAACTCCTAGAAGCATTGTTCTTTTAAATGATACATATGCACTCATTGGACCCATTAATTTTCTTTATTTATCAATAGCTTCTATATTCTTTTGTCAAGGAGCACATTGCTGGTGATTTGGATGGTCATTATTCCAAGGCCCTCTTGTATCTTTGGCTTGCAAATGTCATTACACCAAAGCTTTTGTCAGCATCCTTGTTATAAATTAAGAAAATTCCTTAACATTTAAAAAGCTAATTGTAACCCATATTAGAAATTGATTTAAAAAATTGAGTACAAGATTAGAGCTTGGATAAGATGAACATAAGAAAAATTAAAGTTGAAATAGAGATTTAGCAGAAGAATAGAAATTTTAGGTTTTCCTTGGTTACTGTGAGAGACGGGAAGGACGAGCCTTGTTTTTTCTTAATCTCCTACCAGAAAAAGGGGAAATCATGTTCCTCGAGCACACACTCCCCTTCGAGCACCCGTGTCAAGGAGAGAAAAACAAGGTCGACTGTTGACATTGAGGCATTTAATTAAGCGCTTCGAGAATGGGAGGGTTCACGTGGAAAAGGGGTCTGTGTAGACACCAACATAACCATCTTTTTAAATTTAACCAACCGACGCAAGATTATAATATTGCGAAGTTTCGTTGTCGACGACGTTTCAAAGTAAATGTTACATTGCCCTACACAATCACACTCATTTTGGTCAAACAAAACATTGGCTACATTAACATATACGTAACGCAACAACCAATCACGGCTGTGTGTGTGTGTATATATATATATATATATATATATAATAGCAGCTGCCTAAAATATCTGGCAATCAGTCCTACGTGTTTTAATTAGTTTAAGATGCCGGCGATGACAATCCGTTGATTGTAAGAGCCCTTTTCCCTAGCCATTTCCGTTGATCCGTTCTTTGTTTAACTCACTTTATTTTTCATTCCTAATTTAATTATAAATAATGTTACACATATTTATGCCCTCATTAAATTCCACATAAAATCATAAGCATTATATACAAATTTTTGTCTAACGACGAAAAAACGCTCAAGTGAGGCTGGAGTTGCTTTCATGACACGTTTGATAAATTATTTAAGGTCTTTTCTTCGGTAAATTCCTGATTGGATTTTAAGGGACTTTAGAGTAAAACATTCCATGGTTTACTTAATTTTGAAAAACTTTTCACAATATAATAATTTTTAAAAATCATCATATTTTATTAAAATGAGGTATACACTCTTTTATTAGTTATGTGGAATTACTTAATAAAAATTAAAATAAGATGTGGTTGTTCAATTAACAAAAGTATGAACACTTATTTTAAAATATTAAATTTTACTTGGCAATCAATCAAATACTAATGATATGATAACTGAATTCAATTCATTAAACTAATAATTTAAAATAATTATAATAAATTATTAATTTAATTCTAATTTAATTAGTCTGTGCAAGATTTAAGAGATAGTTACATTCATTGTATTAACAATTTTTAATTAATCTATGTGTGATATTGACTAATATATCTTCACAGTTATTTTTTAACGAAAGTCTAAAAGAGAGATTTTTTAAGAACTTGAAAATCATAAAGAATTTTCTAAAATCTTTTAAAGGAGTTTTCCAAAATTTTTTTAAAGATTATCAACTTTTTAAAAGTTACTTAATGTTATACAGAAATTCTATATCTTTTACCCAAATGTATAATTTATTAGGCTATCAAATTTGTTATTTTAAAATGTTTTTACCTATAAAAATCCAATTTTTGATAAAATCTTAGTATCTTTCACCTTATTGTGACAATAATTTAAAGCCAACCACTTATAATCTTTCTCTCACCAACCTTAAAATTAAAAAATATATAGTTAAAGGTAAATGCTTAATATTTTTATAAAAAATTTAAAGAAATCTTTAATGTTTAATTAACTATCACTTCTAACATACAATCACGTAATAACTCTTATTTAAATGAAATGTATTTACAATGTAATTAGCATTCATATGATAAGAACATTCTTAACTTTATATGAAAAAGGATTTTTTAAGTAAATAGATGTTAATATTAAGTTATAAATATTAAAAATTACTAAATTATTAAATATTTCATTAAAAAATTAGGATAAATAAATATAGTTTGCCAAACCAGAAAAATAATAGAATAGATGTCCTCGCAGTTTGCAGAAGTCAAAGACGAGGTTAGGTAAAACTTTTAGCACATCACCCATTGTTCATTAAAAACAGGACATCGTATAGACAGCCGTATAAAATAAGCAACTTACAATATTGTTTTTTATTGTGACCATATTATATAAAGTACTTAATTGATTTAGCTTATTAAAGAATGTATATATGGTTTTAATTAACAATAGAGCAAAAGAAATAGAAATATTCCATTTAATATTTTAGCTTGTAATTTTTAAGTTATGTGCATAGATCATTTGGTGCTCATAATAGATTCCCATGTCTATTTTGTTTTAGTATTAAACTGTTAACTTTGATTAAATTGTACAGTAATTTAATACTTATTAACTAATGGGTGGAAGTTCAAAAGCCAATAAAACGATGTAGCTGATGATGAAGAGCACCAAACTATATGCCATCGCTATTATGACATGAAAAGAAAGACTGGCTTCTTTGACATGGTATCTGGTATAATTTGAGCTTTAGAGATAATATTGCAGGTGTAAGGACATTATTGATTAGAGTTTTAAGTGCTCTATTTTCACATCTTCTCAAAACAATAGGAGTTAAAGAGAGCAGACAATTAAAGAAATAAGAACATGCTTGAAAGGAGAAGAATCTGAAAAGCCAGTAGACCATATTTTCATTACTACTGTCAAGATCTGTCTCGAAATTCTATGATAAACAACATTTTTTCAGCATGTAACTTATACGTGTTTCTCTCTATACCATTTTAACTAAATTAGGTATAAAATATCCTCTCAAAAAAGAAATATAAAAACAAGAGATAAATAACTGAGAAAGAGTAACTAACAAGAAGATGAGGAACGAGAAAAAGATATGCCTGGCTTTCCCGTGTACGCCGTACGTCTTTGCTCGATGATTATTGACTCTTCTTCATCAACTCCAAAAGTGATGAAAAAGAAACGACCCCTATATGTTTCGGGCGCTAGCCAAAAACACCGGAACACTTGAAGGCATCATCAGCTCCCAGATAGCTTATCCCGGCCGGCATCATCTTTCTTTGTGTTCTTCTTCTTCCTCTTCTTCTTCTTATTCATCTCTGTTATCCTTTTCCCTCGGATGAAGTTCCCCATAATTTATGACCAGAAAAGGTGAGGTATAAACAAAAGAACCAATGCGAAAGAAGGGTCTTTCTCTCTTCGGCTAGGAGCAAAGGAACAGATAATGAGAATATAAAAAGGCCCCAAGTGTAGTAGAATAAACTATATATTGAGAGACAAGAGGAAAGACAAGGCATAGAAGAATAGTGTTCCCTAGAAGATGACAAGCGTTTCCCGTTGTTGAAGTTCCAAATAGGGAGTCTTGAATTTGACTTTGTTCTTGTCGTAAGAAACCGGGTCAAAGAAACGGACCACTTTGTTTTACAAATTAGGTTCTTTGGAAAGACAAGGCATAGAAGAATAGGGTTCCCTAGAAGATGACAAGCGTTTCCCGTGTTGTAGTTCCAAAAAGGGAACCTTGATTTTGACTTTGTTCTTGTCGTAAGAAAGCGGGTCAAAGAAGCGGACCACTTTGTTTCACAAATTAGGTTCTTTCTCTTGGTCTATTCTCTACGCTTACAAATACTAGTCAACGACTTCAGGATCTTTGATCTCGTTTTCTCGTTCTTCTTCTGCTTCTGAGTTTTCTTATATGAATAATGAAAGAGTATTGTCTATTTTAATTAGAAGACAGAATTATTATTCTTTAAATTTGTAAAATTACAAAATCTGACTACAGAAAATTGAAATATGATCTAACTCGTTTCATGTCGATCCCACTAGTTACACCATTTTATAGATTCTCTTATAAATTACCTATACAACAATATAAAATAGCAAAAGAGAATCTTGCTTATTCGGTGCTATGATAGTCTTCCACAATAACTTATTGAATAAATCTTCTTAAGAATATCGGGTAACATCATGAAGGTGTCCTAATGGTCTATCACAATAATTATACCATATTGAATAAATCTTTTTGAGAAGAGAAAACTCATAATATGATCACAAAGTATAACCATAAATCAGTACATATCTATCTAATCCATTTGTAAAACAAAATACTAATAAATTTTAGCCCATATAGAAAATTTTGACGTCTTCCCACTTAGGTAAAACTAATTACAATTTTATATTTTCTTTAAAATATTTTGAAAATGAATTGAGTCCAATAACAAATTCAATAAGTTTGTGCATAATTTTGAAAAAATTTCAGTATGAAGATTTTAATTCAAATGAATCACTCATACTATGTAATAAATAACTCGTTAATTGAACCTTTTGGTATATCACTTGTGGAATAAGACTTGAATCCATAATTTGTAAATCATAAACCATATATGATGGTGTCAATATAGTCTCAATCTTAGACCTTGGCCTCAAAATAATACCTATAATCCATAAAAGAGCTTATTAATTAACCTCATGCAAAAATAGCCAAAAGATGACCTGCTTCATAAAGAGTCATTAACCTTAAACATTAATTATGAAGTAAAGCATCCGCTTCCTCCAAGAAGTCATAAAACATCTAAAGATTAAAAAAAACTACATGTGCACATATAAAATAAGATAACAGTATGGATGTATTGCAAACATTACAATATAACAAAAAAACTTCCACTATATCAAAGCATCGTAGGTCAACGTAACGCTTATGTTTCTTACATATTTATGAATGTCTATAGCCTAAACCCCTTAGTTAGTGGGTCAATTGACATTGAAAAGTAAACTTACAAACTACTTCACCATTATCTACCTATTCTTGAAGCTAAAAGTACTTAAGCTCAAAATACTTATACTACTAGTTATCTTTTTATTGGAAAAGAAATAGTAGATGAGCTATCACATTGAATTATAATAAGCCTTAAAACTAAATCGACTATCCTAAGCCATTCAATGAAAATTTTCAATTACTTAGTACACACTCCTACCTTAATACAAATTAATCTCAACTTCTATGGTTGAAGTTACCACAACAAATTGCATAAAGCTCTTCCATCATATAACTCCTCTAACTAACATAAAATATAACATGTGGTAGATTTCTTAAACACTAACTAAGGTCAAATTTAGGATATCCAATGATCTCCAAATCATCTATATGCCTATAAAATAACATATAACAACAATTACGAAAGAACACAATAAAAGTAATCATTCCCATAGATATTAAAATCTTGAATTTCATCACTTTCTCGATGAAAAACCTTTACTTCTTTTCTCTAAAGTTGCTCCTTTTTATCTCAAGATGCTCTAATTTGGCTCTTTTATGATTATTCATAACATAATATCCTCCTAATCATTTAATACAAGCAAAACCTATTAACCCCATAATATAACACTAACCTAGATCTAACATAAATCTATTTTGGACTTGTGTTGCTCTCCCTACTTTTATGTTTTGCTTAATCATCATAAAATCATTAACAATATAGATCCTTAACATATATCTATTTTGGGCCCACATTTCTTATCTATTAACACATATTGGAAATGAATATGTAATAAGGATTCATGTTCCAAATCCTTCCTCTAAAATGGAGTCAAGTTGCTCCAACTTGACTCCAATTTGTCTAAATCTATTTTCTTTATTGAGGAGCTAAAAAAAGGCCTTAAATAAAATATAAGTCAAATTAAGTACAAAATCATATAAAAACCATCAAAACCTAATAACACGCTCTCAAAATACTATGCTCAAAGTCGAACATGCTAAACCTCGTTAACACTTTCTTTATATAAGTTTTTTTGAGTCAAGTGTAAAATATTCTTGAATTTTACCCTATAAACTCCTTTCCAAGATTAAAATCACGACTCCTTAAGTTCTTTTACAAGAAAATTATTTAAAAGTATATTCTTTGTATTGTACAACGTTATCAAATCATTGCTAGTAAACAAAATGTTGTCCTATATATAAACTTGCTCATATTGAATTCAGATTTTATACAGTAGCATAAGTATGTTTTTTCCCTCTAAATATAAAATATTGACTACTACAAATAATTTTAGTAATGCCTACTTTAATAATTGTCGGCCCCATGAATAATTTTTCCATCAACTTAAGCACAAGAGCTTATAGGAAAAATACATGAGAAGAATTTGAGGGCATTTTCGGTATATGGCTTAAATGACAAGGTTAAAGTGGACTTTTGGGTAAGGTATGGTGGACATGTCTTGGAGCAGATGGTAACGTGAATGGAGGTAAAAAGAAAAA